>APFE030948454.1:27255-86456 GCA_000404065.3 Pinus taeda | reverse complement strand
CCATCACAGGAGGGCCTTAATGAATCCCACATCAACGACACAGAACGAAGTAAATGATTTTGGAGGTGAAAACAATCTAATGATACAGGGTTCAGGGTGGCAGTCATGAAGGAATGGAGCATGAATGTATTGCAGTGGGTGAGACACAAGTGAATTGTCTAATGACTTCTCTTGAACATATCGGAGACACTGACGATGGATTGGTAGTGTTAAACCAAAGATGGATGGTGTGACAAACCAATGGTGATGACCAGTGAATGGAATAACCCAACCCGGCATGGATGTGGAAGGAAAGTGTCATGTTCAAGAGCAACTTGCTAACAATAAAGTTTTTTCAAGTTTTCTTCCCAATTTTCCCCAGTCATTGCTGACCAGCACCTCTTTATTTTTGTCAAGCTTGAGGAGGATAACATATTCTTGTTCTATAATCTGCCCTTCGGGCGAACCTGTCACTATATTTTAGTGAGCCTAGTGACAGTGAAACTCGTTCTCGTCCTGTTGGATGAGTTTGTCACTATTAGTTTTAACGAGTTTAACGACAAAGATAACTCGGCCTCTTTCAATTTTAGAGAGTCTGAAAGAAAACGGAAAGAAGACTTCGAAGGTTCTTTTTCGTTGTATAATCCCTTAAGTCCGAAAAAGCGTAAAATAATACAAAAGGGATGAATTTTCAATAGTTTTAATGAGCCGAACAAGAAAAGTGCTCGATCTTTTTGTGTAATAATCCCTCAGGTCCAAAAAGATTAAAATCTAGAGGAGGGATAGCACTTTCGATGCCTTTTAACGAGCCAGAGAGGCCAATCGCTTGGCAATCTTTTCATATTTTACGAGTCAGGTGAAAAGAGCTTAAAGAAGACTCGTTTTCGAGGAACGAGTGATGGTTTCGGGTAGCAGCTGATTCCAGGTAGGATTTGTAATTTTCCAATCACGGCAGTGTCACAAGGATGGCTAATAGAATCACTCTTCGCAGATGTTCCTCGAAGGGTTAAACAATCATATGGGGGTGAATGATCGGCTAAAAACAGAGTGGAGGTGATGGCGAGAACACGACCAAGGCTCAAAAGCTAGCGATAAGGCATTCACAATGGTTATTTATCAGTTCATTTTTTAACGAGCTTAAACGTTGGGGGAAACATTTGCTCATGACTTATGTTTATTCTTTAACAAGCTTGAACTATGCGCTAAAACTGCTCGTGGAGAGTTTTCTTTTAACGAGCTTGAACTCTGCGACAACATTGCTCACCAATCATACGATAAGAAATGTCTCATTCGAGATGCTATTTTGAAGTGGCTTACATCTCTCAAGCTTTGCCACGGATCATCTCTTTATGCAAGTTAGGAAATGACTAGCCTTACGGGTTTAAAGGGTTATAGGTCCTACAAATTAAAAAAAATAAATAGCCGCTCTTCGCTTGCATGCGGAAAGGTTTGCATGCCCCCAGGTATAGCGAAGTAGAGTTTCTAGGTTACCCTTCAATTTGCAGACAAAACATTTGTTCTATCAGGAAAGGCCTACCTTCTAACAAAGGTATCTTATCTGGTCTAATCCCCTTTTCCTATTCGGACGGGTATCGGACTTGTCATATATCCTTCACCAAACCTACCCTATACCCATAGTTTTTCTACTGAAGCAGACCAGGGTGCATGCCCCCTGGGTTTCAATCACATCTTCCTGAATCACTCGCGCTCATCAGGTGGATGGACTGGAGACCGATGAGACATTTCTCGCGTGAAAAGACCATTTAGGGATGGCATTCAACTATTTGCGATTTGTGAACCGGGGAATGACATTTGGTCCACGAGCTTGACCATTCTGCCTTCGTGCGCAAAACACATTACTCTAAAGAGTGAGGAGACGATGGCTCCCACGTAATAAATATAGTCGCGTCCAAGGAGTAGATTGTAATGTAAAGGTCCTTGAGCTATAATAACATTCATGTGAATAGTTTTCCTTCTCAAAGTAATGGGCACATTTGAAAGGATACCTAAAGGTCGACTGGTTCCCTTGTCGAAGCCTGTTAGATTTCTCATTTCAGGCAAAAGCGATGGCGAACCAAGCGCTTTCCAAGCAGTTGAGGAAAGGATACTCACAGAAGCCCCTCCATTGATGATGGTACCAACCATGACCATTATGTAAGCTTGTATAATGATTCTGAATGGTATAGTGGTTGGTAAACGGGGTCTGCCTAGTAGATTCCAGTCGAAGGAAATGACTAGGTTGCTTGGTGGTGGGACCGAATAAACGGCCGGATATGACTCTGATGAACTTCCTTCCTGCGATAAAGGAACAGGAGGACTACCCCCAAGCTCATCGGAGTCTGTGTTGATGAAAAGAATTTGAATGATGTTGTTCTCTTTCTCTTCAGTGATGGTATCATTCGAAGATGAACACTCTGAAGGCAAGACCGGGTCAATTGCTGTATCGACCCTTTGACTTTCGTCTGGTATGGATTCAGAGGGTTCATTTTCAATTATAGACTCTTCGGCCGACCACAATGATGGGCCAGTTGCATTTTCAACCGGTGGAGGACTTGGCAAGAATTTTTTATATCCAGGAGGAAGTCGTAGCGGTGAAACCAGACGATCATCAAAAACTCTTTTAGCCTCATCAAGGAAGGGACAACGGTGGACAGTGTGACTGCCTTCACACAACTTACAAGGAAATTTAGGATTCCTTCTTTGTCCATGTGCTTAACTTTCACCGGTGGATGGTGAGCATTCAACATGATCGCCAGAGGTTGATGCTATCAGATTGTGCAAACGAGGAGACCAATCCCTTAAGATCCGAGGATGTAGGGACAATCTCGGTGATAGTGGTCTCCATTGCAAATGACACAAGGAGATTTAGGTTTTGACTATGCGGTGTGATAATTTTCGCTAGACGACACTTGGTTGCTCCCTTTCGATTTTGGTTCCTTTTTCTTCTTTTCCTTTTTCTCTTTCT
Source organism: Pinus taeda (assembly GCA_000404065.3). NCBI lineage: Eukaryota > Viridiplantae > Streptophyta > Pinopsida > Pinales > Pinaceae > Pinus > Pinus taeda. The sequence continues at coordinate 83,512 of APFE030948454.1, read as the reverse complement.
GCTTATTCTTCTTCTCAGTTACTTGACTTTTAGCCTTATTGGATTTATCAAGCGAAGAGGAAGGAGGAGAGGGAGAATCATATCAAGTAGAAGGTGGGAGGCAACTCTAGTGTCATTTAGTTGCTGATTAGATTGTTCAGGAATTACCAGATTCTGAATGATAGAGGTAGAGAAAATCTAGATAGGCAAACCAATTGTCAATCCTGGAAGTGACAAAGTGGCCATATGGGGTGGACCAACATCTCCCTAAGAGGAGAAGGGACTAGGATTTCCTTCACGGGGAAATCCTTGGTTGGTAGACTCCATTTTCTCAACCTGAAGATCAACGGGGGAATTTGTGACGTTATTACGATTAAAATAAATTTTTAGATGCTTTGACACAACTTGTTTTTTCAATTTTAAAGAGTCAAGAAAAAAAAAAAGATGACTCTAGTCGCCTTCAATTTTTATTGAGCCCGAAGTGACAAGTGCTCAGAGGACATTTTCCTTTAAGGAGTCTGAAAAGCAGCAAAATGGACTTCTCTTGAGATCTAGGCAGAGAGGATTACCAAACCAATCGCAAAACTGCAGAATACTTTTTACGGTACGGCAGTCAATCTTCCCGAATGTTGTGTTCGGTGCATTGCGATCGATAGGGCGGTAGACACAGCTTCCTAAGGATAAAGGATGCAACCTATTGTGGTCTCCTAATATATACTCGACAGTACGTGGGAGCACAAGTCCATACTGGAACTTACCGTCTCAGAGTGGAGGAATCACCCAACCAACACTGAAAGCAATAGTTACCAGGTTTTATGATGCCGGAATACGTATTTTGCCTAGACCTCTAGATGTTGTGCGTTAAGTTCCAAAGCGTTGTTAGATTCATTGAATTTATTTTAAGTTGATCTTGCTTAACTATTTGCCTTTCAGGTTCACCACGTGATGTATATATAATTCCCAGTCTAAGATGATAAACAAACATTTGATCTTCTTTCGGCAATGAAAATCCTAGCTACTAAAGGGAATAAAGTCAAGAATCTTTTCTTCACAGAGCACAAAGCACATGCTAAATGCACAGTCCTAAATCAAGCCAAGCAATCAAAACGCAAATGCACATGCATGTATTTGCTTTCAGCCTTCTTAATTTATGAATGACGTTAAGAAAGCTATGTGCAAAACTGAATTAATTTTAAAGCGACAGTACTCAACAAAATTCTTTTTCAAAACGAAGTGAAAGCAAGAGAGACACTTTGCGATTTTGAAATGGAAATTGATTTTAGACACTTTAAAACCACTAATTCAGATCCTATGCAATAGTAACCATATAATCGACTATCAAAAACAAAGGGATTGCTTTCTAAAACTAAAAACAATAGTGACGACACTTTCAGATCTAGAGATGACAGTTCGACTATGCCACTTTTTGCAAAAGAGAACTAAAAACGATGCACAATACATAAAAACATGTATAGTTCTTTGCACTAAGGAGGCGAAATAATGCAAGAGAAGGGGGTTTTCACAAAAGTACACTGAGTACACACAGAAAAACTCTTGAATAAGACTGAAAATAGTGAGAAAAATCCACAGTCGGAGGGTAAAGCTAACCCTCCCTGACCATCGCACCTGTTACACAGTGAACTTAGTATGCAGCGCACCTACTGCACTCGGGAAGTGCGATGCATACAGACTGCCTTGAAGGCAGGGTGCGATGGTAACAATGCAAGACTTTGAACGGGATTTCACTCACAATTTGTAATCTAGTTCAGGTGTTTAGGCCGAATAAGTAAAGATCAGTGTATGTAAAACACAGGGGTGATCTAAGAGGTTACTAGAGCCACCACTTAGGGCAATTAGATTACTTGCAGATCTATTGTTTAATTCATAAACAAAACACAGAGATAGATAGAAGCAGCATTGATCTACTTTGCATTTGTATGAAAAATGCAGTTCAAAGGCTAGTTGGCTTGACTTCAGGCTTCGTCTGTAAGTTTATAAAAGAAACAAGGGTAGATAGGCTAACAAGTAATCTAGTTACTCCCCAGTGGAGTCGCCATTTTGTTATACAGGAATAGTGTTCACTCGGATGCTGCTATTCCCACTAAGATGGGTGGCTATCTTAGAAACAAACAATCAAAGCTACTATTGTTTCCTTTTATGAAAATAGACGAGAGGAGAACCAAGAGGGCCAACCTGAGTCTTGCGCTTGATTTCCTCTCCTTCTTGATAGAGTTTCGTCGCTTCTTCTTTGTCACCTGTGGAATCACAACAACATACAACTATGCAAGAAACAAGGATCTAAATTCATAAATAATACAGGATCAGATGTGTATTAACCATATACATGCATATATAAATAAGTACATGAGAATATGGAAGGAAACAAGAATAACTTTATTCAGATGAAAAGTAGCAAGAGGATTACAACCATGTGCTCTGACCCAGCATCATCCTCCAGCTAAGAAGCGCTTCTTCACCCCAAGCAAAGCTAGATCACCCAACACTGTGAATGTACACCAGAAAACCAACAACACTTCTCTATAAGATACAAAATTCTAGCCTTTGGATCTCTATGATGAGGGATCCATATATAGATGATTACAGAGAGGTGAGTCATCTTCTAGGATCTTGATTAGTGTCTTCTCTCTAATAGTTCATGCTTCCACTTGGAAAATGATGATATCTTACTCATCCCTGGTCGAAAATGAAGTGGCAAGTGTCAGAGGGGAAGCTTCTGGAAGATTCCATGATCTTCCACCTCACATTTTGCCCCTGCCATTTGTCCATTCCCAACCATCGTACCCTACAGAGGAGCAAATCAGTATGCATCGCACCTTGTACACTGGGAAGGTGATATGCATCACACCCCCTGCATTGAGCTTTTAGTATGGTCCAGTTTTGACCATTTATGAGCATTTTTCAGTGGAGAACTTCTGGGAGATGATGTAATCAGTTGACCTTGTTCCTTTAGGCAATGAAGCAACACTTTTAGGGACTTAGGAGCCCTCAGTTTATGGACATTTATGATTGGGGTTGAAGTGCCCAAAAATGTTTATAACACCTAGCCTTTACATTTTATGCACCATACCTTGGCACATGCTTCGGACCAAGGCGGCTTCTCTTGCTTCAAACTTTGCATTTCTAAGCATAGGTTTTGTAGTTGCACATGAATTTGCTGAACTCCCAACCCTAGATCCTGTATTGGAGTTTCATGAAACCTCATTGTTGTCTCTAATGCTTCAGCTTGGGTTGAGATCTTTTGTTGTGATAGTGTCCTCCTCAAGTGTTGTGTCAAAGACACCACAAACCACGCACAGTGCTGTGCATCTTTCAATGTCATGTTAGCCTCGCGAATTGTATTCTTCAATCTCTAATCTAGATCCCATGGAGTTTCACCAGGTAGCATCACAATTTATTTGAACCCGATGATCTACTACGTTTCTGATTTAGGCCGGCTGAATTCTTTGTTCAATGCATCCTAGATCGCCGCTATTCCCGCATTTGAGTGATCACTCGAGTACTTTATATACCACGTCAACGCACGGTCCTGTAGCACGCTAACCAGAGAAGCCTTTTTCATGTTCTCATCTGTTACGCCTTGGGCTTCCCATACAGCCTTTACCATGAACTAGAACTGATTTGGTTCCTCATTTCCTATGCCTTTAAGTACTAGCAACTTGATTGCACCTGCCATCCCAACCCTCGATGATGGCGGTAGTGGGGTAGGTGAAGATGGGTTTGATGCAGGTGAAGTAGGTGGTGGCGTGGATGGTGGTGGTATCAGTGCAATGAGCTAATTTATCAGTCGGACTGCGCTTCTCAGAGAGAACCCCGTGAGCTCCTCCTCTCTTTCCCGCAAAAGTAAAACCAAAGGACTATTTTCTAATCCTTCAATCCCGTGATAACCTCTTTTTCTCCTCGTTACCCCAGACATTAATGGATACGCATAACCCGTTTTTCACATAACAGCATTTTAATCCATGTATTCAATGATTTGACGTACTTACCCCGCGGTCCTTGGAGAAATCACCTTTCCACTTCTCTGTAACTCACAGTTGTGTCTATCACGAATTTAGTGATAAAACCTCCAATTCTCTGATCCAACCAGTGATCTATTGCCCATGCAATTTTATCTTTAGACACTTCTAGCCTGCGCACCAACTCGGGAGTCCACACTATTGGTTGATCAAGTCTGCACCTTCCCACACTATCAGCTAGCCTCACAATCCACTCGTATAGCTCTGTCGAGAAAGACGTGAAGAAGATCTCGTGGATTTCTGTGTATATGTAGCAATCCAGCCACTTTTCCTCAGAGATCCGCAGATTTTTGTTTTCCTGTACGATGAACTCATGAAGCTTCTGATCCAACTAGTCTTCAAGCTCTTTCTTTGTAGGGTTCCAGTATTCCAACATCAGACATCCCTTAGGCAAATCCTGGTCCTGGCAATGGAACCATTTGTTGGCTTATTGGGCCCTAACCCAAGTTTGGAAGAGTTATTAGCCAAACAAATCTCGTAGCTACCAGCCCTTTTAGCAAAAGCCCATAGAGCACGGACAGAAGTCTCACTTGAGGTAGTAGGAGAGGGTCGTGGAACCAGGTTTCCACACCTTAAGGATGTCTTTATATGGTCTAGAGGGGTCGCAAACTGTTCTGTGGCCTCGTGCCACTCTGTACTATTATCTGACTTCAACATAGATCCGCGTAGGTGTAATTTCTTATCAAGGAAATTATTACAAATCTGATCTTCTCGTTATAGTCTTTAAGAAAACATTTAACAATAAAAGATATAAACTCATATAACAGATGCATAAACCAGAACACAATGGATCCGTGATATTTCAACAAACAACTTATCTTTATTAATGTCTTCCGTCAATACAACAACATTCACCCTACACAATCAACTGCAGAGGTCTATGCATACATCTACAGACTCTACTATCCCTCTGTGCACACAACTATAGAGCCTCTATCTATCTACCAACACCCTTGACTCAGACTTACAGATGCAGAGAATATTGCCTTCACAAACCCATAATCATCAAGATCCAAACAACAACTTAACTCCCTTCTACCCTTAGAGCCTCACTCTATTTATACAATCCCATGGTCTCTGGACCATGGGTAGGCCGACTCACTCAATATTATTTTACATTATTCTCGAGTGGACAACCCTTTGACTTGACTCGTTACAATTCGCGCTCCGCGCATTTTGCGGATTTTTTACGATACCTTTAACCAAAACTATGGCTTTGAGCCCCAAAACTATTACGCGGGCCCTTTGCTACCCAACAGAGTGATTACACTTGGAATGGAGACCTAAGGCATTCTAGTCAATAAAAGCATTTGTCCCGTCCAATTTTTATTTTATTTGGTTTTTCATTAGGTGAATTATAACTCCCTAACTCCCGATATCAAATCTATTGTTTCCTGTAGTAAACTACAAGTAACCCTCTAGTAGCCTTCCAACATGCATATACTTGGCCAGATTCACTCAAGAAGCTTGGTTATTTTCCCTTAGGGTTCAATCAAGACCCCTAGGATCTAAATCAATGATTAGGGAAGACTAAATACCACTTAGGACTTGTCTCTTTACCCATGTAAAACATTTCAACGATTTTGGGCTAATGGACAGATTTATGAAATAGAAAATGCAATGATGATTACCACATCCAATGAACTATGTTAATGGATCTAAACTCTTTGAAATGTAATTATTTACATTTAATTCATGAGATTTAATTTATGCAATTAGAATAGGTTTCTTTCATTCTACTTACTTTCTTGCAATAGGTTAAGATTTCCATTTCGAGCATTTCATTTTCTGCAATTATTTTGGGATTTGATTTGAGTACATGCACTCCATTACATCATGACATGAAAGGAAGGACACATTGTATGTTGCACATATAGTGTCGACACCTCTAAATTTTGTACAAACCGCAAGTTGATAATTAAATTTGGTAGCCTTGGGAGTTGCAACATTCTTATTGCAATACTGAGACTCATCACGTTTTGGCGTCGTTACCATGGAGGTGTCAAAGTATGAATTATTTTCTTCCCTAGTTCATTTATTTCTTTTTACTTTCTACAAAAACACAAAAATTTCATTAGAAACCTTGGATTTCATTTGCATTCTAATTCAATTTTTTTCATTAAAAAAAAATAAAATAAAATAAAATACTTCTCCAACACCAACCCACACCCCCTTTTGATCACGTGGTGCAGTAAGAGCCACATCATCATCCACTTTTGCAGGTATAAGAAGAAGAGATGAAAAGAATTGAGAAGAAATGGATGGAGATGATGAAATGAGGGGGTCTAAGGAGTGGAGCAATTATTTTTATTTTATTTTTTTTTATTTTTTTTTAATGTATTTAATACAATTTTTTTTTTTTTTTTAATTGTTTTTTATTATATATATTTAAATTTTTTTTATATTTTTTTAAAGAGTTTTTTTAATTTTTAATTGATTTTTTTTATATTTAATTTTTTTATTTAATTTTATTTTTTTTAATGTTTTGATTTTTTTTTTATAATTTTTTTTTTTATTATATTATTATTGTTATATTTAACTTTGAAAATGGTTATTTAAATGTGTATTTATTTTTTTTGTCATATTGTAACGTTTCCACCTAGCCAGTTGGGCCTCGGGGCCAGGATTTTTATTTTTTTTATTTATTTTATGTGTATTTATTTTGGTAATTTTTATTTTTTTTTTTTTTGTTTATTATTATTATTGTTATTATTATTTTTATTATTTTATTATACATGTTTGTTTAAATGTTTTCATTTATATTTTTTATTGGCATTCTAATAATTTATATTTGATTTTTTGCCAGTTTTTTAACATTTTTTTTCAATCTTTTGCATTTTGTTCTTACGTATTATATATATATATATATTATATATATATTTATATATTATTATATATATATAGGCCTGTGTCGATGCTTGTTTAGCAAGCCGATCCCATTATGTGCAATTTGATAGTTGATTTTAAATTATTCGTTATAATGAATAGAGTCTGCCCCACAATGTGTTAATTTCATGGTTGGCCTTTAATTCTTCATTACGATCGGTTGAGCTCACCTACACCGCGTGTCAATTTGATAGTTGATTTTTAAACTTTTTTTGCAATGTATCAAGTTGTCTTAGGTTAAGATTTTGAAATCGCTATACATTTAGCATTTAAAAGCAATTACTCTTGGTATAATAACTTTTTCATTTAGATGTTCATTTTTAAAGATTGTTTAGTCATAAAAAATTTCGATAATATCATGCTTGAAATATTTTGAAAATTTAATATTGTTTTGTAGTCATAATCTTTGGTTTTAATTCCATGGTTGAAAAATTGTCAAGATTTTAATGTTTTTCTAAGTCATTTTAAAAAAAAGTTGAAAATGTACCCTAAAAAAAAAAAAGGCATTATTCCGGCATCAAAAATTTTTGATTTCAAGGTGTTTTTTGCACCAAACAAAATAGTTTTTATTGTTTTTTAAAGTTACTTTTAAAAAAATACTGAAATTTTACTCTGAAGGTGATGCAGAATCAAGACTTTTTATTTTTGGGTTGGTTTTTCATGCTTTTTTGGTATTTTTGGGCTTGAGTACCCATTTTGAGGTAATAGTTCCTGTTTGATGAGTAACTATGTTATGGATGATAGTAACATTCTCAAGCAATTTCAATAAATTCCAATGCACATTTTTCTAGAAATCGACCTCCATCACCAACAACCATTTTTTAATTTTCTCGATATTCGTGCATCCATTTACAATGTTTTTTCATGGGGAGAAACATTTGGATGATGGTAACACACCCAAGAAATATCAGCAAATTCCAATGCATGGTTTCAAAGAAATCGGCCTAGAACAACTTCAACCATTTTTTATTTTTTCTTGAAATTCATGCGTCCATTGACCATTTTTTTATGGGGAGGTGCATAAATATTATGGCAACTTTCTCAAAAAATTTCAAGTCAATCCATTCTACCATTTATGGGATATGAACAAAACAAGGCAAATCTATTGTTTCTTGTACTACTACAGGAGTCCTAGTTTACTACAGGAAACAGGTTGAAAGCTATAGGAAGGTATAGAAGGTGAAATAAAGTGTGGGAAAGGTGCTTAATGGTGGAATAAGGTATAGGGAAGGTGAACATCACCCATGGCCAAGTCTATCACTCTAAGAAGGCCATATTTGACTAAGATAGTTTGCTCATGGTAACTGGAAGACAAAGGTTTAGAGTCACAAAGCTATGAAGACCCATGCATAAGCAAACAAAGGAAAATATCACCTCCAGATGACCATGGATCAATCATCAACTCAGCAGAAGCATGCATGCCTCTCCAAGAACCATGAGCTAGGTACATGTATGCAATATTGATGACCTCTTCTCTTGAGCATATTATAGTTAGAAATTTGTTGTCAATGCATGAGAGATGAGGTTTTATAAGCTAAGGATGGGAAACAGTATCGACTACCTTCAACTAGTTAATTGCAGCTCACTCTTTAACTCATGCAATGTGGAAAAGCCAAATTAGGAAGGGTGATGATTTTGAGAAATGAGGGCAACAGTTAAGAGAAAAACTTTCTACAAAGGCCAAGTCACCAAATCACTCCAAGCCCTCCATCCACTATCTATCCATCATTTATCCATCCCATTTCATAAGGAAAAAATTAATATTTTTGAAGAACAAACCCTACACTCTGTCTCGCCATGAAAATTTCTTGAAAAAACCCCATGAGCACTCCCTCTCCATTTTCAAAAGCGTACACTACTCCCTCTGAGCCCTAGCATCATCCTCAATCCCTCTACATCATTTATCATCACTCCCATATAGTTAGAAGACCCTGAAAGAGGAGGAATGATTGCTATAAGAAGGTAGAATCTCGCTACAAGAAGGAAGAAAGGAACAAATTGTGCTAAAAGCAAAATTGCAGTGCCTAAGAGAGACCTAATCAAAACATGAACTCCAAGGCCATTATGCAGTCATCTAGGCCACAAAAGAGAAGAAGAAGGAAACAATAGGAATGAAGACATTCACCATCAAAATAGAACTCAAACTGCAGTGATGAAAAGAAGTTTTCCAAGATGTCTCTAATCTCTTTCTATCTTCTATCTAAGGCCCAAAATATGTTATGGAAATGGTAGAAAGACATGGAAGTCAAGTTGAGGGCCTACCCTAGGATCAGACTATCATTTCTACTCAAAACAGGTTTAAACAGGGTTTCCTGTAGTACTATAGGAATTGTTACAAGGTTTCCTATAGTACTACAGGAAGGGTTGCTTGTAGTTTACTACAGGAAACACAAATTTACTATGGAATGTCTGAGTTCTCATCTAAAGGCGTTCTGAAGGTTTCAGAGGTGTCCAAGAGGTAGCAAGATGTTGGAAAAGGAGGTCGAAGACCTGGCCAAACTGAAAAATATTCAAGAACCCAATTTGAATAAGGGGAAGAAGGTGGGCTAATGGTCTCAAGAAACACTTTGTTTTTTCTATGCACAAATAGTTTTGGAAAAATGAGTGAAAATGGAATGAAGGTTTCAAGGGAGAGGATATGAATGAAATGGATCTACAAGCTAAAAAACTTGACTTGCAAAGAGGAAAGTTATGGTTTTACTTGAAAGATCATTAAACAATCATGAAAAGAACTACATTTTTTCGCTTGTCCTTGCAGAACTTATAGCCAAAATTCTTAAGAGAAAGGACTAAGGAATTCATAAGAGAGATGCCACCAGGGCCATGAATGAATCACAATGAGGTCACTTAGTTGTCCAGAGGATTAGCAACAGTTTCAGCAGGGGGTTATGATGGACCTCTAAATAAGACATAAATTAAGGCCCATGCCTCTAAATTAGACATAACTTAAGGCCCATCTGACTATCTTTCAACACATTAAACCTCTCTGTTTGCATTATATAATGTATTTTTAACTTTAATATGTTCACTCAGAAGGTTTATGGATAATTGCATATTTGTGCCTAATATTATTTATTTTTGGGGAATATTGTGAGAATATTGGGCAGATTATGATGATTTGGAGGAGTAGATAATCCAGGGACTTTCTCCCTACTACAGGAGGATCAATATTAAATAATAAATCAACAAAATATTATTGAATTATGGCACAAATTGTGGAGCTCCAATGATTGAGAAAATCTAAGAATGTGTTCCCTTCCATTTAATGCAAATTCCTAGTGTTGGGAACCAAATCCACTAATCAAGGGATTTTGGTGCGGAAAACTTCCTCCTTTCATACGGAATAATTCCTAACCATTTTTTATAAGTACCAAGTCGAATTTTCCTCTAGCAGTATATTTTTCTTAGTCTTCTTGTAGAGAGAACTCGTATTTTTGTAGCTCCACTTTCATTTTTTGTAGGGATGTAATTGTATTAATGGAAATAATGAAGATTGGTGACATGTTAATCTTATAAATATTGGTCTCTTCCATAGGATTCTGAGTTTCCTTAGGTTTGGTCATCCCAAGAGCCTGAGGGCCCTTTTGTATCATTTATTTTCCTTCCTTTCACTTCTATTCACATGCATCTCTTGTTCTTATCTTTTTTCTATTTCTACATTTAGCATTAATGATTTCTTGTTGTAGGATTGGGTTAAATGGTTGAAGTAATTTCTTTTGTAGTATCACAAGCATCATTTGATCGTTGGAAAAAATTTGGAAGTTCATAGTAATCATTGAACTACTTGGATTAGTTTTCTTATTCCCAAATCTATATTTCTGGAAGTCATTTTTGGCAAATAACAATAAAATTTTGTTATTTTTTAGTGCATGCTAATGAGATTCAATTGATTTGATTCCACTTGAATTATATCACAAAAAAATTCTAGTTAATAACAAAAATCACCCCATTTCATTTTTAGTTGATTAAGTTATGCATTTGATAGATTTACTAGCTCACTAGTTCTCGAATTTCTAGAATTTAGACTAGTAAGTTTTAGCGATTGTTTAGCATTGGTTAACAGAGGTATTTTTAAGTGGTTCCACTTGGAATGGAGACCTAAGACATCCTATTCAACAACAAAAATTTGTTCCATCCAATTTGGATTTTATTTGGTTGGCCATTCACTAAATTATCATTCCCTATACCAAATCTATTTTTTTCTTGTAGTAAACTACAGGAAACACTTTAGTAGCCTTCCAACATGCATATAATTTCCCATATTTTCTCAAGAATCTTGGTTATTTTCCGTTAGGATTGAATCAAGACCCCTAGGATCTAAATCAATGATTAGGGAAGACTAAAGACAACTTAGGACTTGCCTTTTGCCCATGCAAAACATTTCAGTGATTTTGGGCTAATGGACAGATTTATAAAATAGATAATACAATGATGATTGCCACATCCAATGAACTCTGTTAATGGATCTAAAATATTTAAAATGTAGTTATTGACATTTAATTCATAAGATTTATTTTATTCAATTAGAATAGGTTTTTTTCCTTGTAGTTACTTTCTCGCAATATTTTAAGATTTCCATTTCGAGCATTTCATTTTATGAAATTATTTTAGGATTTGATTTCAGTACATGCACTCCATTACATCATGACATCAAAGGAAGAACACATTGTATGTTGTACATATAGTGTCGATACCTCTTAATTTTTTATGAACCCTGGCTTGATAATTAAATTTTGTAGCCTTGGGAGTTGCATCATTCTTGTTGCAATACCGAAGCTCATCACCTGCCTTACCTCCCATAACTACCAGAAGTGTTTCCTCAATGTCCTTCCTCATCCAAGAATCATTGATCTCAAGAATTGCGTAGACATGTACTCCCAAGCCCCTCTACTGCCCAGTCCTTCCTTGCCTCTGAAAACTACATAGACCTACCTCACACGGTCCCATCCTGCATTAGTCATTGGCTGTCTCAGCTGCGGAATCCTGCTTCCCAGTGGCATCTACACAATTTTCCCAAGAAGTAAGGATTGTGCTCTAGAGTTCCTCAGCTAAGTTTGAGATGCAATCTGCACAATCTCAGTGACCAACCTCCCAACCTATCACCTAGAACTGTGCAATGTGCATTTACTGAGCCCTCTTTCCTAGCATGTCACCTATTCCAAGCCCAATCCATGGATAGCAATGCTTCACCTTAGACTATGAGGTTTTGGATTTGATGTCTTCCCATCATGAGTGAATTGCAAGAATAGGTACACTGTTAGATCATAGTGAGACGATGAAGTAGAATAAGGAGAAAACATGCTTGAAGACTCACATACAATTGGACAAATAAAGAATCTTATCAAGAAAAAGCGGAGGGAATACATGCATGCAACCACCTCTCAAGACCGAATATAATTGAATACCCTACATCATCAAGCCATGTGGAGGAGAGGATAAAGCACATACAAGAACACATCTATCACTCAGTAGTAGTAGTGACTTGACATTGCAACCTTAGCAAGTTAGTCCATGTCAGTAGTATCATGTCAAGTCGTGTCATGAGTTTTCAAAGGCCACATCACTACTATGAGCCATATGTATGTTGCAAATCAAATATAATGTAAAGTGGAAGTCCATTGGACACATAAGAATATGAAGAGTCATATCAGTTGAAAATTCATCGGAAGTTGAACAGTCAGGAGGGTAGTCAAAGATTCTCGACGGGTCAAGCATCACCCCTTGGTTATATATACCCCCTCATTGTATAAGCAAATGAAATTTCACCTTGGCTCCTCCCACAAAGCATAGAGAGTTGCAGTCAGTTCTTTGAGGAGAAAGGAGTGGCTCCAATGTCCCACTACTGGGTCTAGTGATGTATGATGTAAATATGTGTCTTGGAACTTTTGTTTAATACAAAAGCCTTCTCGAGCCAGCATGTTTCCATGCATGACTTATGTATGTTTGTATGACTATTCTGTGAGCATTTGTATTTCATGTTTTTTTCACATGTACTAAGATAGTTTAACTATTTCAATTGTTTTAGTGTTATCTTGTTGGGAGTGTGATTTTATGGCTGTCACTCTTGTCTCATGCTTGTGGACTACTCTGCAAGATACTAGACAAACCTTTCCCCACTTATTGGTTATAATGACCATCACTAATGGCAGAAGTGTCCTCAGACACATAATTTTATTAATCAGAAAAAATAATTACATAATTGATTTTGCAAGAGTTTACACCCGAACAACACAAACACTCTTGCAATGAGCTATTTATAAGCTCCATGTCCTAACTACCTCTAATTATGGATCACTTATCAAATAACAAGTGTCCATTTACAATAAATTCTATTCAAAACAACTAGCTAACAAATCTCCTAAAATAGAGCCTAAGATACGACGCTTTGGGAGAGTCATATCTTGTTACAACAATATACTAATTCTAAATGTCTCCGTTAAATATTTAAACATTCTAGAATAATAATTATTAATTTAATATCTTAAATTAATAATTATTTTATTCCAAATTTATAACCTATGATAATATTTTATTTTTGGATCATCTAACAACTAACTATCATATAACAACAACAAGTTAACCTATAACATACTCATCAACAACATATAGCATGATCATCAAGTTATCTAACTTAAAACAAAAATAACAATACATACAACTAGAGGCTACTATCATTCATGACATATGTGCATGTGACTATACTAATAAAATATCATTTATCATGTATGTAACCACAACATCAAAAACATGCACATAAACCTAATGCATATGAAAATCCCTAACTTACATACCTGCATGCAAAACATACAATACTTGTATGACAATCTTCTCTTTCCTCAAGGTCCAATGTTGCAACTTCACTTTAATGACTTGCATCTCTTGTTCTATCACATCTAACACATTAGCATCATTACAACCAATAACACCATGATGACCTAAATTTTCATACACTTCACAAGGCATTTTTGGCCTACTATTCATGCATAACTATAACCAATACTATACATGCATAACAACTACATATAGACATATAACACATGAGTATGAAACCATATACACATCATTCTAGCTAGGGTCTAGTCAACAATGCATGACCATATCAACTACACAAACCATGACCTCATGCATGACAACAACCACCACATCACGTGCAACTAAAAACATGTGAACACTGACGTGCATAACAAAGCATAATCAACCATACATACATGAATACATACTCCATGACAACACCTTCAACCCATTCACAAGGTGACATCACTATAACCATGATCAACACCATGCAAATGAAACAATCACATGGACTACATGCATAAGGAACACATGAATGGATGACCAACACAGAACCCATCTAGTGCAAGGGGTGAACCATGCTCTGATACCACTCTGCAACACCCTCCTCCCACATCTACCCAAGCAATTGGACAACAAGGATAAACATTCAATGAGAGGCCACTATGATATGATTCAACATCCTAAGTCATGTGAGGGAAGAGGAATCGACAGAAACACAACATACATGCATTCACCATCAACTACAAGACCCTTAGGAACCAATACAATACTTTAGATAACTTACCTTGGGGTCCCACTTAACTTTTGGACAACTTAAGCCTTAGTCGCTCCCATGCGATATGCATGAGTGCGACTAGAAACCCAAATTCGCTCTCACAGGCTTGCTTTACAGTGACTAGAGACAAAAACTGTTAATGCTATGCCAGTGACTCTGGGGTTCGAGACACTTTTTCCGACCTGGAGCCCAGGCCATTTCCCATAATTGAACCATCTCTTCATCTCAGTAAAATAACATGGAAATGACACTACTAAAGCAAATACTAGTTCAAGTCCTTGACTAGACCACTACTAGCCACGATAGACATTTCGTCAAACATATTGCAAATGGGTAATCTACAGGTGTAATTAATAGTTCTAAGCATAGGGGTCTCATGGTTAGATGAGAATCGCTAAGAACCATTGATGCCTCAACACATCAATTTCCATTCCATACATTAGGTCATAGATACATTGATCATTCAATTACAAGTAAAAACATGATGAGAGCCACACATGGCTGTTGTCATCAAACATATACATAACCACCATAATAGGGACATAAATATCAATGAAACCACAACAATACACACCATATATAGTCCACGAAAATACTCATAGAAATACCAGAAGAAATAACCTTTCATTAATGATGCAAAATCCAAACCCGAGATGGGACTTCCGCGTTATACCCGACCATAGAATGGCTTAGCCAAATCTCTCTTCAGTCATTCACCCCCATGCCATATTCTAAGCATGAATGTGGGATCTCATAGAACACATCAATCAAAAACCACTAGGGCTTCGAGAGGCCATCCACCTCAACCCATCAAATAGTGATTCCACCTAATGGTCGGACATCATAAAATGAACATCAAATCGGTCTTTGTCCTAGCCATCAAGGGCTCTAAAGCATTTGTCCCAACCTAGCTTCCAAGACTAGTAACTCAACCCATTGTTGCTACAGGTCTCTATAGCATTTGTGCAACTAAGGCTCTAGGACTAGTAACTTACCCACCAAGGGCTCTAGAGCTTTTGTCTAACCAAGGCTACACGACTAGTAACTCAACCCAAGTTGTTACAGGACTTCCAGAGCATTTTTCCAACCAAGGCTCCTAGACTAGTAACTCAACCCAAGTATTTACATGTCTTCCAGGACTGACCTAGGTGGATCGCCAGACACCAGTGGCATGGAAAAAGATCAAAATTCAAAGTGGTAGAAAAATGATGAACTTCACATCAAATCGAAGTGCTCGTTGCCTTGATTCCAATGGTGTGAACGACACTCCAATTCGAGTCTGGATGAAGGAGATAGAAGCAATCAAATTTGGGTTGACTTTTTGATGAATGGATAGGATTAATGAAGGCATAATTTGGAGTTTTTCCAGCGGACGGAATTTGTCCAACTCCGGCCAGATCCTAGGCAAAATTGTTTCCTCGTTAAAATGACTCCTTTGGTCCAAAACTGAATTTCCAAAAATGCACACTTTGTTTTATTTTAACAAAAAATATATAAAAAACGGCGGTCGCAGGCCACCAACCCCACCACCCCAACTCTCATCCGCACACAACAAAAATAATATATATATGGTGGAGGGGAGGGCCACAATCCCCGGCCCCTCCCACGGAACAAACAGTAAACCAACCAACGTGCCATAACAGAAACTTTGGAAAATCTACCACCATTATTTTATTTAAACATAGTTTATCAGTGCACCCAGGGGAGAGGAAGCAGTGCATGAAGTTCAAGGCAGATTTTTGCAAGAGGGCCGGGTTTTCAATTTGTTAGATTTTGAAAATTTTTATATGGTTTCAGCATTTCTCGATGCCACGAATGCAATGGCGTTGTTTGCTTCTCCATTAGAGTTCTGCATTTTTCAGCCATTTTTCAGTATGGAGGTATAAAACTCCTTTTTTGTAACTGATGCTTATACTCTTCTTTCTCATGCCACTTAATGAATGAAGGCCTCCCCATTGATCGAGCAGGGATCAGAGACGTAATCGAAGTCGGACAAACTTCATTATAAATTCTTGTTGTCTTATTTCATGCTTTATGTGTTTCTCCTCTTCTCTCATGTGCACAATCTATGTTAAGCTACAATTTATGCATGTAATTTTTTAATATATCTATAAGCAAAAGATCTTGGATTGAGTGGTATCACAGAAGGTCTTTTTAGATGTGAATTGCATGTTTGTTTGCTAACAAGAAACAAGCTCTGAAGAGGTGAAGGGAAACTAAAGTCTTTGATCTTGAAGTGGGGCATGCACATCGAAGGAGAAACATGGCAGATGAAGAGGCTCGTTCTGAAGAGGAGCTCAATTTCTGCAAAACCTTCTATACAATGGCATAAAGTGTTGGTCAATTGCTTTCAAGGCTAGAGAAGTAGAAGGGAAAAAGGTAGAAGAACAAGGTTCAGTGAATGGGAATGGTGAAGAAGAACTCCCTCCTTCTCCTTCCACAAGTGAAAGCTCTTCTTCCTCTCATAATCATCATCGTAAAAATTCAAGGGGTGCTTCTAAGAAACCTTTCTTTAAATTAGATGTCAAATTTGATCTTCCCATGTATAACGATGAAAGTAATGCAGAAAAGCTTAATAACTCGATTAGGCAGATTGAGATCTACTACAGGATTCAGCAGATTGAACAGGATGAATCAAAGATTCAGTTGGCCTCTCTTCGATTGAGTGGCACCGCTCTCATCTAATGGGAGAGCAAATTGTGAAGCAGTAAAAGTGTGAGTAATCTTCTTTCCTCATGGCCTAGTTTCAATTCTGCATTAAAGGAACAATTTTATCCCTTAGTTTATAAGCAAAACACCTTAATGGATTGGCAATATTTAAGGCAAGGCAGAGGTTAGGATGTTCAAAGCTTTACCGAGGATTTTAGAAAACAAGCACTTAATTTGGGCATTTCACTTGATTCACCTGAAGTAGTAACTAAGTATATTGGATCATTACATATTTAAATTAGACATTCATTATTATTGTTTGAACCTACTACCATTGACTCGGCTAGTGTAAAGGCCATTCATTTGGAAAACAAGGGAACACCTGAACAGGATTACCACCCAAAGAGAGTCGCAACAACCAAGATAAGGGGAGAAAAACCCTCTTGTACACATTGTGAGAAAGAGGGGCATGATGAAGAAAATTGCTAGAAGTTACACCCTGAGCTAAGACCTAAAAGGAATGACAGAAAGGGGAAGCAAAAGGTCGTCACTACCATGCAACAAAACAAAGATTCTGAGTTAGAGGAAGATGAGAAGGTTGCAGTTGTAGGATTATGAGGTAGGCCCATTGACTTGGGGTCTGATTCTAGCGATGAAATGAAGTTTGCAGCCCTTGGGCTCACGACAGGAGGACCCATAGATTTTGGGTCTAATTCTAGCCATGAATCAAGGATTTCAACAAATATAATGAAAAGGGCACTCCCCATAGTAGGACTTCAAGAACTTGGTGATATCAACCACCGCATCCAAGCAGAGAATGTTGGGTTGAGGAGGCTCCTACAAGAGGCAAGGGAATAAAAAAAAATATTACTGCGCTAGTTGCAAGCCAAGGATGAGGACTTGAAAAAGCTACAGCATCGCTATCCAAAGGTAAAAAGCAATTCCTCGATTTCATATGATTTTCATGATGATGAATTCACTGCTTTTGAAAAAGATATTATAGGGATTGGATCCAAGCTATTGAAGAAGATAGAGTATCAGGGAAAGGTCCTTGACATCAAAGGCCAAGGCATCATAAACCCCATCGAAGTCGAGGAATTTTCACGTTGTGCAGGATTCAGATACACCAGAAAGGAAATGGGAGAAAGATCCAATACATCTAGTAACCAGCCAATGACAGACGATGAAATTACCTCTTCATAGTCCAACGATAGTGAGGGCCCCATAAACACTCATTGGAGGAACACCAGGGGAAAGCGCCCCAAGGCAACCCCGAAAGTTTGGAGGAAAAAGAATCATTGTAGCCATTGCAACAAAGAGGGACACCAACAAACCGCATGTCCGATGCTCCATGCTCTAGAAACATCACTGGAGGAGCCGAAAGGTGAACATGTTCATCAAATGAAACCACCCCATTCACGATGGTCTACTTTGTTAAGTTGGTTTTTCTAAGGTAGTAGCTTGTTATGGCCACCATTGTAAATCATAAATTGCTAGTAAATGTAAAAGTGATGGTGTGTTTCCAATCACTTCAAAATGCAACGATGATATTTTGGACTTTCTTTACTAGTAGTTGAGGTATTGATTAATATTTATGTAATCCTTGGCCAAGGAGTGTGTGCTATAAACTGTTGGCAAGGAAGGGTTGTTAAGTCATGTGTGGTGTGCATGATTGCAAAAAAAAAAAATGTACTAGTTTTCCGTGCAGGTGATCGAAAGTGTAGGTTGAAAGGACACAAACAAAGTGCTAAGTGTAAATGATTTTGGGGTCCAAAAGCTCCTCATTAGGAAGGATTGATCTAGGTGGATCTCTAGACACCAGTGGCATGGAAAAATATCAAAATTCAAAGTGGTAGAAATATAATGAATTTGACATTAGATCGAAGTGTTCGTCGCCCTCATTCCAATGGTGCGAACAACACTCCAATCTGATACCGGATGAAGGAGATGGAAGCAGTCAAAGTTGTGTTGACTTTTTGATGACTGGATAGGACTAATGAAGGCACAATTTTGACTTTTTCCAGTGGACGAAATCCAGCCAACTCCGGCCAGATTCTGGGCAAAATTGTTGCCTCATTAAAATGACTCCTTCGGTCCAAAACCGAATTTCCAAAAACACACACTTTATTTTATTTTAACAAAAAATATATAAAAAAAGGGGGTGGCGAGCCACCAACCCCACCACCCCAACTCTCATCTGGACAAAACCAAAATAATATATATATATATATGGTGGAGCGGCGGGCCACTACCTCCAACCCCTCCCATGGAACAAACAGTAAACCAAACAGGGGTGGGCGACCATGACCCCGCCACCCCACAAACAACCCACGACATTGTTCAATTAAATGTATAGTGGGTGGTGGGCCATCCCTTGGGGCATTGACCCAACCATGCCCAAAGGGAAAATGCAATAGCCATGGTAGCGGGGGTATGGTTGGCGGACCGCCTAAGGCAGGCCCGACCCAACCAATTTCATATTATAAATAAATTTTGTTATGCAAAAAGGACGAGGTGGGGTTTGACCACCCGACCTCCTCCCTATTAATTGGATCCTCAACCAACGTGCCACAACAGAAACTTTGGAAAATTTGCCACCATTATTTTATTTAAACATAGTTTATCAGTGCACCCAGGGGAGAGGAGGCAATGCACGCAGTTTGAGGTAGATTTTTGCAGGAGGGCTGGATTTTCACTTTGTTAGATTTTGACAAATTTTATATGTTTTTACCATTTCTTGACACCACGAACGCAATGGCGCTATCCATTTCTCCATCATAGTTCTATACTTTTTGGCCATTTTTCAGTATGGAGGTATAAAGCTCCTTTTTTTTTGTAACTGATGCTTGTACTCTTCTTTCTCATGCCACTTAATGAATGAAGGCCTCCCCATTGATCGAGCATGGCTCGGAGATGTAGTCCAAGTTAGATGAACTGCATTATCAAGTCTTGTTGTCTTCTTTCATGCTTTATGTGTTTCTCCTCTTCTCTCATGTGCACATTAAATTTCTATGTTAAGCTACAATTTATGCATGTAATTCTTTAATACATCTATAAGCAAAAGATCTTGGATCAAGAGCATTTTTCCAACCAAGGCTCCAGGAACTAATAACTCAATCCAAGCTAACGAAACATGAAAACCAATAAAAAAAACAAGGAAATAAAACCACAAACTCCATGGCTATCCAGGGAGTGACAAGGCTAGGAAAATCCACTATCAATCTAGGAAATCCTCCATGCTAGTGACAAATCATAACCAAGAAACCACATGCATGTGCCATGCATGTTAAAACTAGTGAATAAATCATACATGCAACTCGGTACCTGTAAGAAAATTTGATGTAGTTGTTGATTACAATGCCCTCTTGTGCTTTCCTACTCTTCCTTCACCTTCTTGCTCCAAGAATCCAAGTGTGGCACACCCTCCAAGAGTGCTCCAAGAAAACTCTACGTATTCAAGAGTATTAGAGAAAGAGTAGAACAAAAGAGAGCTCCACCAAAACTTATCAAAATCTTACCAACTGATCCTCAAAAGCCTTTTTATTAATGAGGCCTCAATTTTCTTCATTTTCCATTATTTTCCTTCATTTTCCTCCTCACATAAAACTTGTGACCTTTCCCCTTCCTTTTCACCTAATTTCAATTATTTTCATAAATAATATGCCAATAAATGCCTCATGCCTTTCCAAAGCCTTTTCCATTGCCTTTACCAATTTCCTTAGCCATAATAAACCAAATCGACACCCACTAGGATATTTCCCCCACCATTAAACTTGGAATACAAGTCCCATCACCGTGGTCTTATATATTGTCTTATATGTATTTTTAACAAAGGCTCTTACAGTTGTAATAAACTAATCTAAATTAATCCTACTCTAAATTATCATTAAAATAAACTACAATTAAATTATCAAGTTAACTATATAAATGAAATGTTGTGAATCAAACAAGCTAAATTTGATATGAGTATAAAAACACGAGGTTGAATGTCATTGCCAATGGACAGATTTACTAGATAATTCTAATTTATATATTTAATTTATAAATTAGAATTAATAAATATAATACAATAACTACTCTTAGAAAATCAAGATATGATACAAAATGTCCAGAATTATGTTACAAAAAATAAAGTAGGTTAGAACATGATGTACCTGGCTCAGAAGAGAGATGCATTGTCAAGAAACTTTAAGAATGATATTTATGAAATATAATTAAATTATATTCCTAAATGCAACTACAAATCAAATCAAAACTATATCTCAATGTAAATAATAACAAAACAAGTAACTGTAAATTTATAGGTTGCATATCTTGGAAGACAAACATAGATTAACTATGCTTACTTTCAGATTTTACATTTAGCATAATGCAGATATTAACTAATATATAATTCTAAATATTGCTCGGTCAAGACAAATAAAAGAGGAAATTGTAAATTATCTCTTTTAAATTCACATACTTCAATCATTGGCTTTTCTAAAATAATCAATAAAAATTTCTTAGCTAAAGCAATGATATGAATGAGATAATCATCTACATCAACAACATTACTATGAATTTGCAAAGAGAATATGGCATTTTATGTCAACTTGGATATCTGGAAAATTCTCACAGAAGTTCAAATTGCACTAATGTTGGATCAATACTACTTCTTAGGACATAGGCCACTGAAGAAGAATATCAATCAAATAAAACAATTACAAATAAAAATAATGTTTTATCAACAAAGCAATGTGATAAGGACAATTATTTGCTTTAAGAATAAAATCATCAAGCAAGTAACATCATCTTCTAAATCTCAAAATAAATTATAGGAGAATGAAGAAGATATTCACATGACCATGGAACATAATGACAAAAGAACCAGATTGAATGCAATCAAATCAGTGAATTTGTATTAAAAATGTTCCACAGTAAAATTTAACCAACATTTCCTTGTCCAAAACTTTCCCTTTTAGATCCCCAAATATTTCCCTTTTTAGATCCTCAAAAATTTCCCTTTTTAGATTCCAATTGTCATCAAAATGAGGGGTATATTATATTATATATTGGTTGACAAAGATCGTCCGTATTTTACATCGGATCGTGGCGGTATATAGCGGTAAAATGTATTATATATATATATATATATTATATATATATATATATATTATATATATATATAATATATATATATATACCTTTTGATGTCAAATAAAACTAAAAATTGTCTTTTTAACAATCAGTTACAAAAATAAAATAAAAGTTGTTGCAATTTTAGGCCTTTCGATCGAATGGCTAATTGAAATGAAACAAATGGCAGAGAGAGTTCCCATATAGAGGTAAGAGCAAGCAGATGGTGGCTTAGAGTACCTTGGTTCGTGAAGTTCAAGATGACTATCCTGCACTTGTGGGAAACTTGCCACAGAAGAAAAAATAAAACTAAACAAACCAATAGTAATACTAAAATGAAGTTGATACAAAATATTTGATTATGTAGCAGCCTTTTATTTAAAAATAGAAAAATGGATTGAAACAAAGTATACTTGAAACACTTCACATGCATAAATAAAAACAAATTCACTATTTATCTGCATCAAATCGCTCTAATTTTGAGGAAATAGTGACTTTGAGATTCAAATATTTAATCAGGATGTGGGTGTCCTTTGACTAGGTTTTACCCTCGACACTAGATGACTTTTGTTCATTAGAATTATCCTTTCCTTTGAATGAGGCTCTTAACTGGATATTCCCATAGACTAGTTGGTTGATCCAATGTTTCAAACGAGGGACAATAACCATGTATTGTTGTGTCCAATACATATTGGTAATTAATTCATCTAAATGAGAGGTACTCGTGGAGGAATCATCACAATTGGCCATATCATTATGATCACAAGGAGATCTCCCAGATTGGGGCTCTTTCTCAACGATGGTTCAAGTTTAGTTTCCAAATCAACCAAGGGAACATCCACAGGGGGAATTTTTTGCCTAGTCCTTCTAGCTTAAGAAATTCTCCTTTGAAGTTGTTTTTTCTTAATCATATCTTGTTTAATTTGACCAATTGTTTATCCTTATGCAGGATGGGTAGACTCTAGTTTGGGCCAATGAGACTTTGTGAAGGGTTTTAAATCGTGGAATCTTATCGAACTTCTAGTAAAACAAAGGGAGGTTAATTTTTTCAAAATTGGAACCCAACTATCATCTGAAAGAGGTCATGACCTTAGTACTTGGACAAATGCCTTACACTTATTCTATCAGAATTTATTAGCCAACGACGAATTTGAACCAATAGGAGAGGGGTTAGGGGTCATTTTAGCATAAGACTTAATAGGGTTAAATGGCAAAGGATTATAATATCCATTTCGAGCAAGAAATGAATCCTAGTTATCATCTATTTGAGCCAAATGATGCTTAACTAGCATGCAAATCAAACTATGGTGGAGCAAGGACCTTTCAGGGTTCTTATGGTCGAATTGATAGGCCCGTGAAATTTTCATTAAACTCTTCATCAAATAATAAGGTAAGTTAATATTTCGACCTAAGAAAATCATTAAAAGCCTAATATGATACATAAACATTATGTTATACTACCCTTCACAAGTTATATACTAACGAATCAAATGCAATGAACTATGGAATTGGGTTTCAAAGACGATATGAGCATACCTTTGTCATGTTACTCATAGTCCTTGCAAGCGAGTAGCTTCCTCCATGGGACGTTTTAGGCTACAACATTCTTATACCAACATTCAACTTCAATATGAAGGTGTGTGGTTGTTGGTACAAATTCTAGGTTGATTTTAGTTTCTAGGTTGTCAATATAGGATCTCCTCCCATTAAAAGAGGCACCAAAAGGGTGAAAGCATGAAGATGGGTTACACTTTTGGGCCAAATGTGGCAATGAAATTTCACGTTTTTCCTATTTGATTGAATTGAAGCCCTCAAAATTCATATAAGAAATGTGAATATTGATTCGGATTAAAAATACAAATTCTAGAGAATTATCTTGTGTTATAATGATATTTTTTGCAAAAATATTTAGTGTCGTATAATATGTCAATTTTCCATTAAATAAAATGCTTATCCTTGCAAATTTCACACACCTTAAGAGGTATACATGTGTTCAGTAGCAAATAACTTAGTCTAAAAGTGTATTTATCTCTCTCTCTCTCTCTCTCTCTCTCTCTATATATATATATTATATATATATATTATAATATATTATATATATTGAGCATGATCTACAAAGAGACAACTAAGTTTTCATTTAATTTTTTTATGAAAATATATATTTTTTATTTTTTCGAGTGTGAAGTAATATTTCAATTGATTTTGAACACGTGTTCACATAATTTTTTTTCAACTATTTAAATAAATTGAAAAACCAAAAGTACCCTTTGAATAGGACTCCTAAACGAAAATAACAATATTTTTTGAAATTTTTTTGTTGAGTATATTTTATGATATTGATTTTTTATTCAACCTCTTTAAAACAATTCAAAAAAGGTTCAAGCATTATGTTTAAAAGAAATTAGATGAAAAATACCATATCAATTCAAAAATGTCAAAATCATATTCCATTGGATAGAGGATCCCTTTTTCAATCTAACGTGATTACCTCCACCACCTAAGGACACCTTTATCTCCAAGTCCACTAAGGTACAAAATTGTATTGCAGGCAATTTTGCAGAAAGGGTGCTAAAATTATGGATTTTAGGACTTAAGAGGCTCGATCAGGCACTTAAACACTTGAACAATCGAGATTATAAGAAGCCCTGTTGACTTAGGGTTTAAGAAACCCTCGATTGGGCCCTTATCGTGGTTAAATAAGGGCTTGATCTAGCTTTAAATCTCAATCTAGCTTTAAGGCTCGATCTAGCTTTAAGGATAGATCTATCCTATAGCTATATCTAGCCTATAGATAGATGTAAGGTTAAGGCTCGATTGAACCCATAGTGCAATCGAGTTGTAAGGATTGATCAAGCCACTTTTCTTAATTTCATGCCCAAGTTGTATTGGTAGGAAATTTCAAAAACATGGTTCGATCAAGCTTTGGGATAACCTCGGGTTACATTTGATAAACCCTTAAACAGCTTCATCGAGCACTTAAAAAAGGCTCTATCGAGTGCCTAAATGGATCAATTGAGCCAAATGTTTTCCACCCAAACACGCCTTCCCTCACCAAAAAGTGTAATCCAACTCCATGATTTCACCCTAAAGCTTTAACAAACTCGTTACTATGTCCTTGGAACAACTATAAAAGTTCCCACCAACCGACTTAGCGAAATAGGTCTAGACATTCTTCATTGGCATCAACAAGTTGTACCCTAATGAGATCAGTTCAGATGATAGGAAGCATGTTGCATGATAAATAATAGAAATAGAGTGAAATAAGGTTTGGGGAAATTCAAAAATCCTAAGTTGCAGAGCCCTCAGGACCAAAAAAAGTAGAGAAGAAATGAGGTTTTTGGGAGAACCATCTCAAAAAAAATCGAGTAATATATTGAACTACTATTAGGTACTAGCTCGAGTCAGGACTATGATGGCCCAGGGATATGAGAAATGTATGGTGGTCATGGGATAATGAGCCATATAACAGTTGGCATCACCATAGATTGACACTCGAGACTTAGTATTCGAGATTGATCGATGAATAGGAGTGATAACATAATGTATCACCCAAAAATAGTATTTGTCATAAATGTGAATCCATGAAACAAATAACTAGGAATCATATATTTAATTTGAAATCAATGGATCACTAATGAATGGACGTGACATGATTGAAATGTTAAATGATATAAATGAAATATTTATACAAATATACAATACCACCAATATAGGGTATATACCTTAGGTTATTACCATTAGTTCTAACATTAAAACATTTAGACTCACACACCATACAAAGATAAAAGGATTAACATAACAATCAATATGATAGTTTATAGAAGTTATCATATCAACATTAGAAACTCAATTAGGGCTGCTACAAAACCTTTGATTATATAGCATCCCTTAAACTTAAACATTTTCTTGTCGCTAGGAGCAATGATATATTCACAAATCATAACAATGAAAGGAAATAATCCTTTAATCACCAATGACTGAAAGAATGGGGCATATAATTTTACACACATCATGAACAAAAATGGAATCTACCGTAGAGATCAAAATGATGATTAGGGGGGAAATATGTCGAAATCAATTGAATACAAATCCAATCAAATAAAAAAAATAAAATTAGTAAAAAATTTGGAGGGGCCATGTATTTTGTCAAAATAAAAGGGAGTAGGTTGACCCACCAATAGTTTTCCATACCTTTGACGTCAAAGAGCTTATGTCATTATGGTTGTGGTTGCCAACAATTGATGACTTTTTCTAGTCACATGAAGCTTCTATAAGCCTCCAATTCTCAGTCCTCTTGTTATTATGTTGTAGTTATGTTGTATATCCTTGACAACACAATGTGACTTAAGGAATTCAACTTTGAGATTCTGATCTATAGTGGTGGAAACTAAGATTAGATTCTTCTTTATTTTAGGGACATCTATCACATTATGTATTGGGCTTACATGGAAATTTGGTAAAGCTACACATACATCACCATAACCTTTGATTTCATGAGATAGATTATCCCCTAGATAAAGGTGAGTACCATTATTATTTTCATGAAAGGTATCAAACCAATCCTTTTTGCATTTCATATGAATTGAAGCACCAATGTAAATAAACCATACATTATCATCATTAATTTCTACTGATAAGGAAACTTCTGAATGAATAAATTGAGATTATTTAGATTATCACTAATAAAATATTCTTCATCAATAAAATTTCCTGAATTCCTTCTATGCTTGGACTCATCAGTTTTATTTTTATTGCAATATTTAGCAAGGTGTCTTGGTTTAGCACTGTAGAAGAATATATACTTCCTCTTCATTTAGGTATTTGTCCTTAATGATGTTGTGCCTTGATGTGGTTTTGGCTGTGAATTGCCTCCTTTCCTCTTGTCCCATGACTTTCCTTTGTATGGCTACTTCCCTTTTTTCACCAATGCAAAACCTAAACTTTGAGATTTTCCATTGATATTCTTCCTTCTATCTCCTTCTTGTAGGAGAATACCTATTGATTCATCAAAGGTAGGAATTATTTCCCTAGTTGAATTCTAGTGATAAACATATGATAATCATCTAACATCCCATTCAATGTAATTATTACTATATCACTGCTAAAAATATTTTCAACAATAGCACCAATCAAATTTGAAATTTATGTGATTCTAGAAAGAAAATTACTAGTAGATTCATTTACCCCAATCTTAATTCGGAAAAGCCTCTTCTTTAAAAATGACACTTTATTAGTATTGAGAATTTTATACAACCTTTTAAGTGTTTCTTAAGGTTCCTGAGATGTAGCATAATCCATGACATGTGGAATAATATTGTCCTTTATGGTCATTCACATGAGTACCTTTGCCTTGGTCTCTCTACACTCCCAATCTTAAACTGAAGCTACTAGTGTGGTTTCATCTTTTGTTACTATTGCCCAGATATTGGATCCTTCCAATAATGTCTGCAACTTAAAGTTCCAAATTGTATAATTTCCTCCATCTAGCTTTGTGGACTCATTTAAATATGAATACATTAATGAGTTCACCATAAAAAGACCAAATATTCCCCAATTCACCAATAAAAAAAACTAAAAAAAATATTTTTCACCGAAACTTAACTTTGAATATAATAACTTATGACCTAACCAAACTTTATAATCAATTACAAATCACTATCAATACCATTCAAATATTAATACCAAAATACCTTTTCATCCTTAGAGGAAATTTAACCCAAACCTCCCCTTAATCATAAACTAGCACAACCACATTAATAAATGTGGTTGATATACATTGATAGACATATATCAATCCCATGCACAACGACATTAGTAAATGTCATTGATATACATTGGTAGGCATCAACGGTATGGATTTAATATTAATATTAATATTAATATTGATATTAACAAATATATAAGAATAATAATAATATTATAAAAATAATTATTATTTTATAACTTGTATTATAATAATAATAAAATTACTATATATATTACAATAATATGATAATATTATTCATATTATCACTAATTTGATAAACTCACATGATTTTTTATGTTATAAAGTCAAAGGATTGTTTATATTATAAACCAAATGGATTAATAAACTCAATGGATTACTATTATAAACCCAAGGAATTAATATATTTTTTCTATGTGGTTCATAGTTCCCCAAGTCCAGTTAGTAATACATCCACAGAATAATTGTACCAAACATATCTACTCAAAAGGATCACTTTCTATCAACTCAGCCATGGAGTCTAACCCAAAGAGTGTTGAGATAATTGAACTTGTGACCTCTCAATGGCCTAGGTGCTTTAATGACAAGGACTCGACCAACTACGTTGACCCTCAGGGCTAGGTATTAATATTAAAAAGCCACGGGATTAATATTTTAAACATAAGTGAGTAAAAATTCAAGGTATTATTAATATTATAAACCCAAGGGATTTATAAGCCAAAGGGATTAATATTAAAAACCCACCAGATTAATATTATAAACCTAAGGGATTAATAAAATTAAGGAATTATTAATATTATTAACCCAAGTGATTAATAAAATCAAGGGATTATTAATTTTTATTTATTTATTTATTTTTATTTTGTTTCCAGAGAAAAAATCAAACTTTTTATTAACATGTATAAAAAGTTACATAGTATATGCATTGAGCATTCATTTTACTGTATGATTTTCTGATCATAGAGTTTCCAGGATGATGTAAAGAGTTGTCATCCTTCAGTCCTGAAGATTTCACTGATTAGTTGTTAATCAGGCCTCCTCTTTAAGAGGAAAACAACCCCTTTGATAAGCTTCTACAAAAACTCAAAATATGTCCAAAAGTTTCAGCATTATATCTGTTTGTTGATTCACCCCCAGACCCCCTCAATGAGGAAAACAGCCAAACAAGAGTGTCATCAACTGTAAGTCTAAAAATTAAAAGCAAAATGATAGTCATGTTTTGAGCATACATATATATAAGTAAAAAAAAATTGTTGTTTGATATAAAGATAGTGTGACAACAACAAAAGACTATGCATATGGTGGTTGATCCAACACATGGATCTCGCCCTGGTCCTCATCCTCTATCCTCCAACTGCCCAAATTTTGTTGCAAACCCGTTTTAGAAAGATGGTCTACTGCAGCATTGTGTTCCCTATAGATATGGCATAAAGAAAAAACATTAAAAAAATTTCTTTAAGTGTTTTGTTTCTTCAAATAAAGGTGATAAAATGTAATTTTGACATATGCTCTCTCCATTGAATCATTTAATGATATTCAGAGAGTCCCCGAAGATCTGAACCGAGAGAATGCCTAAATGGGTAAGCCAACAGAGAAGTAGTTTGAGCATTAATAATTCTGTAAAAATGTTTGTTCCATTCCCCAGTCCCATCGAGGCCTTAAGACATCTGTTCATATTTATGTAGATTACAAGGCCTGCTCCACTGCTTTTATTTTGGGATGCCCCATCAAAATATGCCCAGGGGATGCCTTCCTTAATATACTCCTCTCTTACTAGTCGCGGGATGTTCTCTCTATTTAGCTCGGGAATACTTGTGTAGATTGATGCACATCAAACTGCAATAATCTCACAAGGAGAAGTCTGATCCATAAATATACAGTTATTCCTTGCTATCAAAATGCTCCAAGTGATAATAAGAGGAAGGTTTCGCATGTTTCCTTTAGGATATAGATGCCACCATCTTTGCCAAGCTTCCGGAACCGATCTCCCTTCCCATGTTACTGACTTCTGAATCAATATTCCTACCTCCATCCACACCTTCTTAGAGAAAGGGCATCCAATAAATAGGTGTTGGATTGTTTCTAAATCATTTTTGCATAAGGCGCATTTCCTTGGGCCCAACTTATATCTAGCCTGTAAGATGTCCCAGGTTGGCACCTTCCTCTTGAGTATGCACCAAAAGAAAAGTCTAGCTTTTGTTGGGAATTGTAACTTCCATAATAGTTTGGCCCACCAGTTCAGATTCCCCCATCCTTTCGTAGACATGAGGAACTTGTATCCATGTTTTGGGGAGTAGGATCCTGAATCGGCATGTGCCCAAACTAGCTGATCTAGTATCTCTCTCAACCGCACATTGGATCTAGATAGTTCCTTGGTAAAGGCATTCCATTCTTCCCACCATTGTGGAATTAACTCTAGGTCCATCCCTGATAGCTAGGCTTGTCCCCAAATGGTGGAGTGACCTTATTTCCCAATCTAGTTGAGAAATAGGATGCCTTTGGATTCGAGCTGATTGATGAGAGCCAGAGATAGGGCAAAGTTTTCATTGCATCCTACCGATGAGTCCTTCCCTATATTGATTTTCTCCCCCTTCCCTACTTGCCAGGACAACCCCTGTTCTATGATGTTGAAAGAATCAATAGTGGCCTTCCACACTACTGAGGCATTCCCTTTATTTTTGTTGGGGCTTCTTATCCAATCTTCCAAAGGAATAGGGTCGATGTATTTCCGCTTGACCACCATCGACCACACGTTCTCCTTCTTAATAATCCTCCATCCTAATTTTGCTACTAGCGATGGCCCAAAGGCTGTGAGATATTTGATACTCCAACCACCCCATTCCTTGGGCCTTGCCACCTTCTCCCATGCCACCCATGGGAGAACTGATTCTTTCTTAGATCTTGCCCATAGGAATCTGCTGCATATTCTCCTTATTCTTTCCAAAATTCCTTTCGGTGCCCAAGTCAAAGCTGCCCAATAAATTGGGATAGCGAGGATTACAAATTTTATGAGAGTCAACCTTCCAGTTCTTGAGAGCCATTTGAAGCTCCAATGAGTAATCCTAGCTTCAATTTTTGTTAGAAGCCAATGCCAATCCTGCTTCCTATAGGCATTTGGTTTCAGCCAAAAGCCCAGGTATTTGAAGGGATCATCGCGTTTCCGACTTCAAAGGGCAAGGCTACTGAAATTTGATTTATTTATTGTCTGTTGAAGCCTTCCAAAATTAGTTGTGATTTGTCTTTGTTCACTTGCATTCCTATAGCCTTCATAAATAGGTCCAGAATCCTCTTTAGTTCCCTTATTTCACTGTTACTTCCATTGCTGAAAAGCAAGATATCGTCTACAAATAAAAGGTGAGATATGAACAGATTTATAGCTACTTCCAACCCTTTTATGGCCCCTTTCCTTCTGGCTTCTAGCATTAGCTGACTGAGTCCCTCAACTACCAATAGAAAAAGGAGAGGTGAGAAGGGGCACCCCTATCTCAGCCCTCTTTGCCCTTGGAAAAATGTAGAGGAAACCCCCTTGATGAGCACTGCAAAACTTACGCTAGTTAAACATCCCATGATCTAATTTATCAAATCAACTCGAAATCATAGGTGAGTAAGCAACATACAGATATACATCCAACTTATTCTATCATATGCCTTTGAGAGATCTATTTTCACTACTGCTCCTTTGCCCTTCCTCTGCTTAACACCATGGATCGTTTCCTGAGCCACCTCGATTGCGTCATGGATCTGTCTCCCATCCAAGAAACCAAATTGTTCTTTTGAGATATTCTTGGATAATATTGGTTTTAATCGGACAACTATCACCTTTGCAATTATTTTGTAAATGCAATTGCATAGGGAAATTAGCCAAAAATCCTCGAAACAGACTGGCTCTTCCTTCTTTGGGATGAGGGCTATGAAGGTTGCATTAAAAGGGGCATAGATGACCCCTTTCCTTCTAGATTCTTCGACCACATCCATCACCTCCTGCCCAATTTGTTTGAAAAAGTGTTGAAACAATTCTACTATCCATCCATTTGGGCCGGGGCTCTTGTCCCTTGCCATACATTTGATGATGTTCTCCACTTCCTTCTTCGTGACTTCTCCCATGAGTTCCACTGAATTTTTATCATCCACATAACGAGGGAAGCTTTGGGTTGTCCTAATTACTTCAGCCAAAGAAGCTTCCACTTGTCTTGTGAAGAGGTTTTTGAAATGACTTATCCCCATTTGTGACAAGTTCTCAAAGGAGCTAGATTCTCTTCCTTCTTCATCCCTCAACTTCCATATTGTATTAACATTCTTCCTTCCTCTTGCATAATTTTGAAAAAACTTAGTGTTCTCATCCCCTGCCCTTAACCAGATGCCTCTACTCTTCAAGCGCCATTGTTCTTCTCTTGTTAGGAGGATTTTTCTCCTTTGACATTCCAATAACAATATTCTATCCCTTTTTTCCTGTGTTTCATAGCCATCAGCTTCAGGACTTTCCAGATCTTGTAACTCCTTCCTAATTTTGATTAACTCTTCATCTTCTTTTAGTCTCTTTTCCTTATCCCATTCTACCATTTCTTTTTTAGACATTTTAGATTCCCCATGAAAAGGAAAGCTTTGTCCTCCATATCACTAGCCCTCACAGGTCTCCAGGTTTCTCTGAAGAGGGAATTATATGAATCCACCAACAGTGAGGCAGGGTTGAATTTGAAAGGGACTGCCGACTTTTTGGGAGGTTTGGTGAGTTCTAGCAAAATTGGCAAGTGGTCCAAGTTCCCGCCAACACCCACCCATTGCCAGAAAGCTGGAACCTTTGCTGCGACCTCTTCACGTAAAAGAAACTGATCCAATCTTTTTGCTATCCGATTTTCCCCTGCTCCTCGATTCCTCCAGGTGGGCCTTACTTTCAACAGGCTTATATCCAACAATTTGTTGCTATTGATGATGTTAGAGAAAAATTCAGATAAAGAGTCTTCTCTAGCAGAGGGACCCCATATTTCAGCCGATCCAATAGAGAAGTTAAGGTCTCCTCCTATCATTAGGTTTGGATTATTCATTAATGATTTGGAAAACAGGGATTTCCAGAACAATGATATCCCCTAGCAAGGCCCATATATGTTTGCAGTCAGTAAATTGGAACATAATTCTAAGGTAGACTTCCATTCCCATTACTTGATCCACTCCCCATGAGTTATGGACTTTAAACTTCCCTTATCTAAACCCCGTAGCTAAGCCCCCAGAGTGACCTTTTGCGTCCATATCCTGAAAACTCCACCCCAGAAAAAGGATTGATAGGGAATTTTTGACTTCAACTCCCCCGCATAGGGTTTCTTGAAAAAGGAGGATATCCGGGTTGTATCACTGAATTACCTCTTTTAGAGCTAGTTTTTTAGGTTTACTGGCTAAACCCCTTCAGTTCTAGGATAGAATTATCATTTTTCAAATGCAGGGGAGGGCTTCACTGCTCTAAGCGCCCCAAAAATTGACATTTGTTTCCCATTTGCAATATCTAATTTTGCTCATAACTGAGCCTTTGATAAATTAGTTTTCCTTCTTCTCGCCTTTCGATCACTAATTTGTGATAGGTGCATTTCAAGTCCCCTCACCACCACCCAAGGAGGTGGTTTTTTCTCTCGTGGTCTGAGGTCATAATGGTTTGAAATAGAAGGAGTGTCTTCCTTCATGCAATCCCCTTCACCCCTAGCCAAATCACAGTTTAGATCCAGGTTTGGGATAGATGTAATAATACTTTCCATTTGTGTGTTATCAGTGCAAGTAATAAGAATTACAATATTCTGAGCTCTGGAAGGAACAGGAAAAAAACCAATAGATTTTAAGGAAAAAGTAGGAGAAAGAGAAGGTTTGGTTGAGTCCAGACCCGTACCCTCAATGACAACTGTGTAGAGTTCAACAATGTTCTCTAAAGTAGCTGAGACCTGTGCTTCCTTTTCTTGCAGATGAACTAGCAAATTATCAGGTATAGGTTCTTCCTACATCTCCTTGCCTTCATTCGTGACACCCTGAAGCCTATCAATATCCATTTGGTCTATCCCCTTGTCCTTGTTCAACTGTTGTTCCTTTGTTACCTCCATCCCAACAATTCCAGGTTCAACCTTCCTTTGCTTCCTTCATCTTCTATACCCCAGTGGGCACTCTTTTGCTAAGTTTCCATATACATGACACTAGTGGCAGTGGAAAGGCAGGTGTTCATAGTCTAAGTGATGAACATATGAGTACTCCTTATACTAGAGATGGATCTCTTCCACCAGTCCAACCCGAGGATTTAAACTTACCAGTATTCGTGCCATCCCCATCTCCTTCGACTGCACAAAAGACATGTTTGTCTCCAGATATTTTCTTAGATGGTTCCCAATCGCTTTGAAAACCAATTCCACCCAAAGGAATGGTGGAAGCCCTGGCATACAAACCTAGATTGGGATCTCATCCACCCTCTTTCTCTGTGCGTCAAACAATAGGTTCCATCTTTTGAGAAGTATTGGATGTTTGCCGAAGGCCCAATTCCTTTCTAGAATCTAGTCCATTGCTTCTTGCTTTGAAAACTTCACCATGAACCAGCCTTTTGCCATTTACATTACTTGGAATTCCTTATCTGGTGCCACTTGCCAACATTGAGAGGTCCAGTCCTATATGAAATGAGCTGAATATTTTTCCCCTTGCCCTTCCAACCAAATTTAAATCAGCCACTTCAATGGCTTCATCAATTTTTACATCCATACCCAGAACCAGATTTGCGACTACCTCCTTTTTAATTATTTTAGGTTTTTTCCTCTTCTCCCCTGCCTACCTCTTGCTTGACCCTTCCTCCCTATACTGTGTGGCTACTTCAACATTTACTGGATCTTCCTGGAGTGTGTTGGCACTCCTCCTTGCTGTAATGAGTCATCTTCCTCCTTCTTCCTCCCTTCCTTCTGCTGCCCCTCTATCGTTCCCTTCCTCTAATCCTATTAGGTTTACTGCTATTCCTTCCTTTCTCCCACGTCTAGGTCTTCTTCCAGACTCTGCGACATCCTCCAAATTACCTAAGCCCCTTGCAAAGCCCGAACCACAGACAAGGTATTGGTGGTTTTGCTCATTGGGTTTTGCTAGGCCCTGAGATTCCTTCTCCTGTCCTAGTACCAGGAACTGCTCCACCTCAGCAAACCCTAGATTTGCCATTGACCCAAACCTTAGGCTCCACTTCTCAAGATTGCTCAACCCATAACTTATTACTATGTCCTAAATCCCTCTAGATTAAAAATGACTAAGGGGGTGAGGAGGATCTGTACTTGAGAGATTCTCGCTACCTCC
The DNA here is from genome assembly GCA_000404065.3 of Pinus taeda. NCBI lineage: Eukaryota > Viridiplantae > Streptophyta > Pinopsida > Pinales > Pinaceae > Pinus > Pinus taeda. The sequence continues at coordinate 48,258 of APFE030948454.1, read as the reverse complement.
GCTTCCGATGCCGCAACCATCTGGGGCTACTTCCCTTGGTTTTGAAAAAGAACTGGGTCTTTCTGGCTAGTCAGAAACGACAGCCCTAGACTCTCCTCCAGTAATCCTAGGGTTTTCCTATGCTTCCATGCCAACTCCAAGCCTCCTTTCTTCTTCCCAGAACGTCCAACTAGACGAATAATGTTCTCTATGTTCTGATTTGTAACCTCCAGGCCCCAAATCGACAGAATGTCACCAGGTTCAGCATCTAAAATGACGACATCGCTTGGTTTGACCATTTTTTTATCTAGTTAGAGCTTGGTAACTGTTGAATCTGCCTTGGTAACTATTGCCCGTTCCCTTCTCCTTTCATCGTGCTGTTAGCTATTGCATGCTGCATAGTAGAAACGGCAACACATCTGAACAAACAACCAAACCCCATAACCACTCCGGCTTCCATTATTTATAGGCATGCATGGGACGACTGCCTTGTTCCTAGAAGTCCCCGTCACCGGTCACCTCCAGTTGTCCCCTTCCATCCACCTGTGCCTGCCACCTCCTACCCTACCTCAACCATGGTCCTTGCTCTCGTACACCTCCCTGTCCTAATCACAGTTCCTGCGCCCTCCACCTGCAGAGCCCTAGACCCCTGGGCCTGTTCCTCACGCAGCTCTAAACCCTAGTTCCAGCGCCATATTCTATCCCCTTATCATCCTCAATTAACTCCTCAAATTATCTTCATTTATTAAGCGATTATTAATATTGTAAACCTAATGGATTAATATTAAACTCAAGGGATTAATATTAAACCCTAGGATTAATATTATAAACACTAGGATTAATAATTTAAACCTTAGGGATATGAACCTTGAGACCAATATTATAATCCCAAGGGATTATAAACGTAAGGGATTAATATTAAACACTAGGATTAATATTTTTCTATAGAAAATAGACTAGAATTTTATTCATCTAGAAGAAGAACCAAAATGACGTTTTGCATATGCTAATCATGTTTGAGTATATAATGTTTCATGATGAATCATAAAAATAGCTTTAAGGCCAATAAGTGAGTTGAGCACGTAGGCCTGCCAAGAAGCTACAAAGGGCGCACCAACAAAATCAAGAAATGACAGTCAAAAAACTGATTGGATCTCAAATAAAAAACTTGGCACATGCCACCCAGATGGCACTAAAAACACCTTTACAAGTTAAAATAAAACCAAAGAATTTAGGCTTAGGCCACCCAATTAGCCACCATAATCAAGCCCATAATAAGTCTAAAAAAAATCAAGCAAATTCCCAATAAAAACCCAAGGAAACAAACCAAGATGGATATGACACTATTAAATAAGTAGCAACCAACATGAAGAGGCATGAACTAGGGAAAATCAGTAAAGCACCACAATAATTCTCCTTCAACTCCCCATTTGCAATCGAGTGCATGCAAACCAAAAAACCGCCAAAATCAAACACACTAGAGTGAAACATTTGTGACAAAGTTGACTCATGACCCACCGATGCAACAACAAGTTAATGGAAATGACAACATCTAGGGACATTATTAAACTAGATTCAGGAGCAGAGAGCAAGAGGGGATCATGACTACTAGCGTTTCATCTACTGGTCCTCCTTGAAGATCATATCGTACCCTAGGATTAATATTATAATCCCAAGGGATTATAAACCCTATGGATCTATATTAGAAAAACAAGGGATTAATAAACATAACATATTATTAATATTAATAAACCCAAGTGATTAATATTATAAACCTGAGGGATTATTAATACTATTAACCGAGGAGATTAATATTAACATCAAGTTATAAATATTAAATCCTAATATTAATATTATAAACCCTAAGATTAATATTAAACCTTAGGAATATATGCCCTGAGATTGATATCATAATCCCAAGGGATCATAAAACTAAGATATTAATATTAAACAATAGGATTAGTATTATAACCCCAAGGAATTATAAACCCTATGGATTTATATTGAAAACCCAAGTGCTTAATAAATGTGACAAATTATTAATATTAATAAAACCAAGGAATTATTAATATTATAAACCTAATGGATTAATAAAAATCGAGATTATTATTGTAAACCCAAGAGATAAATAACTTGAAGCAATTATTAATATTATAAACCCAAATGGTAAAAATCCCAATGGATTAATATTATAATAAAAGCGATTAATAAAATGAACGGATTGTTAATACTATAAAACCAAGGGATTAATAAACCCAAGAGATTATTGATATTATAAATATAAGGGATTAATATTATAAACCCAAGGAATTAATGTTAAAAACACATGGATTAATATTATAAGCCCAAGAGATTAAAAACTCTAGGATTAATATTAAACTCTATGATTAATATTATAAGCCCTAAAATTAATATATAAAATATAAGATTAGCATTATAAACCATAAGATTATAAACCCTAATATATTATCATACATAATAGCGATTAATATTGTAAACCCAAGGGATCAATAAACCCAAGGAAGTATTGATATTATAAACTCAATCGATTAATATTATAAACCCAAGGTATTATTAATATTCTAAACCGAGTGGATTAATATTATAAACCTAAAGGATTAATAAACCCGAGGGATTAATAATATTATAAACTCAAAGGATTATAAACCAAAGGGTATAATATAAAACCCTAGGACTAATATTATAAACCCAATATTAAACCTTAATATTATAAATTGAGTATTAAAAAGTCCTAATATTATAAATCTAATATTAAACCAAAGTTTTGTAATGGAACAATGCAACGTTGAATAAATTGCAATATAATGTGACATTTCGACAATGATTGTCAAATAGATTGTTGTATTAAGACATTGTTTGTCATAATGCGATGTTGGATAGATTTTTGTACCATTCCAACGCCACATTATTAAAGTCTAATATAAAACCCTAACATTTATATTTTATATTAATCACTTCGGGATTAATATTATAAACCCTTGGGATTAATATTATAAACCCAAGGGACTAATAGACCCAAGAGATTACTAATATTATAAATCCAAGGGATTAATATCATAAACTCATGGGATTAATATTAAACCCTAGGATAAATTTTATAAGCCTAAGTGATTATAAACCCTAATATATTAATATACATATTAAGGGGTAATATTAATAAAATCAAGGGATTAATAAACCTAAGGAATTATTAATATTATAAACACTAGCATCAATAGTATAAACCCAATGGATTAATATTAAACCCTATGATTAATATTATAAACATTAGGATTAATATTAAACCCTAGGAATATAAACCTTAAGATTAATATTATAAACCGAGTAGATTATAAAGATTGTAACAATGTTTGTTAGATTGATTAATATCATAAATCCTAGGATTAATGTTATAAACACTAGGATTAATATTATAAACCCTAAAACTAATATTAAAAATCCTAAAAGTATTTTTTGTTCTATTTTTCAAGTTGTCTGTGATCCTCCGGGATTGACCTGTGCTTTGAGGAGCTACGACCTAGGGGCATCTAATCTACCAACGTCACCTGGGGATCACACCCAGCCTCGACCACACTAGCCCTTAGCTAACTAGATTTTTTTATCATGTGTCCTCCCCCGAGCATAGGGCACAACCACCTCCTGTGAGGTTTGATCTTGGGTTGTCTTGTTAACAAGGCACATCCTCAACAGGTTATGCAAATGGAACTTGACATAAACCCTAAAACTAATATTATATATTATTAACACGAAAGGTAGGAACCTTAATACTATAAACCTAATGTTAAACCCTAGCTTTATAATATAACAATGCGACGTTGAATAAATTGTAATCTAATGCAATATCACAATAATTATTGTCATATTGAGATAATGACTGACGCGATGAAATGATGGATAGATTTTTGTACTATTCCAATGTTACAATATTAAATCATAATATAAAACCCTAACATTATAAAATTCAAATATAATAAAGCCCAAGATTAAGATTATAAACTCTAATATTAAACCTAGTTATTATAAATTATAAACCCAATATCAAACCCTAATATTATAAACCCAATATTAAAAAATTAAATATTATAAACCCTAATATTAAACCCCTTTTTCCCCGGCTGCGGGTGATTAAATGGGGTATTAATGCGGGGGCGGCCTCCCCACTGGGCAAGTGGCCGCCCAGATCCGCCAGATGTCGAGCCAATCTTCGGGCCTGCCACCCTCGTCCGAATATTATCAATGCAACTCTTATTACGGGACCGCAACTGGCCGTTAGCTTCTCTATTTCTGTCATTCGCTTCGCCTCTCCGGTGCTCTGTGTGCAGTCGGCCTGCGTTGGGATGTTCAGCGTCTGGAATGCCGATCCATGGGTCTTTAAGAGCCAGCCTCCGCTGGGTAGGAAACCTCTGAGGTCTGTTCATTGTTTTATTTGGTTGTGGATAATTTGCTCCTGCGCGTTAACGCTGACGATTGAGCCTCGGCTGTGGTTGCTAAGGTTCAGACCTTGGTCCTCTGCTCAGAAGGCCTTGGTCTCTACCTTGAGGCGCCCAGGCTCTCTCGTCTGCCAGCTTCAATTTGCTCTAGTCTCTGTTTGCATTGCGCCCCTCAGCGCTCAGGGAGATTATCCGGTTCAGTTCTCGGTGGTAAGTTTCGCCCCACCCCTCTGCGTTTTTTCAAAGGTTTATTCATCGCCTTTCGTGCTTTTGTGCATTATTCCGCCTTTGGACAAGGTCAATTGGTTCTTTGTGAACCGTGGCGAGGGGGAAACTAGTTTTCTGTGTAGCCTTTTGTGCAGCGTCGCTCCAGGATGCCGCGTGAACGGCTCCGCCTCAACAGTCGCAGGGGTGGGTCTAGGGGAGGTGCAAGAGGAAGAGCTTCCCCTCAACGCTCCTCACCCTCATTGGATTCCCCCTCTGAAGAAGTCAGCGCCCATGGGGCTAAGCGGGGCCGAGGCAGAGGAAGAGGCCGAGGGCGGGCAGCTGCGTGCATGCACAACACTCACCCCTCAACCCGCTTCAGGTTCCCATGCTCCCTGGATAATGCCACTTATTTTGTATCAGTGCGGATTGAGAAGTGTGAACACGCAGCCTCTCCAGAGGTCCTTGCGGAGCCATGGCCACCTTCTCCTGTTCAATGTCCAAGATTGTAGCCTGCGGAAGCCTCGAGTGCGGTGGCGGGACCAAGCGAGCCAGCAAAGGATGATGCCCCTTACACAGATTCGAGTACGTCCGATCAGTATGGTTGCAGAATTGTGGAGGAGCAACCATCCACCTCCGTGGATGCTTGAGCTCGTCGCCTTGCCGTTTTGGAGGTTGCTTCTGCAGTTTCAGGTCATGTGCTCGGTTGCCATAGTGTGCAGTGTTTGTTGTGGGACAATCTTGTTCATTTCAGGTCGGTTCAAGTTGCAGTCAGTTTATATATGTATCTTTGTCTGTTGGTATATCAATGTCTGTATGTATCGCCTCGCAAAGGCCGGGATAGGGAGTTTTGGCATGTGTCTAGCAGTCTGGCTTTTAATGGGTTCCGGTATGTGTTCAATTGACAGTCTTACAGTCTTTCAGTCTCTCAGTTTTTCAATCATGGTCGTTGTTATGGTAGCTTCTTTTTCCAGTGTTATTGTCTAGCTGTAACCATCTCAGCATGGCAGATGTAAACTTTTTGTAACCCTTTTTGTATAATAATAGAAGTAGCATAAATTACAAAAAAAAAAATATTAAACCCCTTTTTTAATGTCGCATGCGACATTGAATAAATTACAATATAACGTAACATTACGAGAGTTGTTATCGAATTGATTGTCACATTGAGGCAATATTTGTTGCAATGCAATGTTGGACATATTTTTGTACCATGCCAACATCACAATATTAAACCCTAACATAAAACCCTAACATTATAAAACCATAACATTTGGGTTTTATATTAATCGCTTAGGGATTAATATTATAAACTCTTGGGCTTGATATTATAAACCAAGGGATTAATATTATAAATCTAATAGATTATAAACCTAAGGTATTAATATTAAACAAAAGGGGTTCATATTAAATCTAAGGATTAGTACTATAAACCCTAGGATTAATATTATAAAACCAAGGTATTAATAATATTATAAACTCAAGGGATTATTGATATTATAAACCCAAGGGAATAATATTAAACCTAAGAGATTATAAACCCAATGGATTAATAAATCCGATATATTAATATTGTAAACCCAAGGGATTATAAATATTGCAACAATTATTGTCAGATTGATTAATACTATAAACCCTAGGATTAATATTAAACCCCAAGATTAATATTAAACCCTAATATTAATATTATGGACCTTAAAATTCAACCCTAATATTATAAATTATAAACCCAATATTAAGCAGCCCTAATATTATAAACCTAATATTATATATTATTTTTATAATATAACAATGTGACATTCAATAAATTGTAATGTAATTGTAACATTCTAACAATGATTGGGAGACTGATTGTCGTATTGAGACAATGTTCGTCATATTGTGACATTGGATATTTGTTTGTACCATTTCAACATCATAATATTAAATCCTAATACAAAACCCTAACATTATAAAACCAAATATAATGAAGCCTAAGATTAATATTCTAAACTCTAATATTAAACTTCACTATTATAAATTATAAACCTAATATTAAATCCTAATATTATAAACTCAATATTGAAAACCTTAATATTTAAAACCTTAATATTAAACCTCAATTTTATAATGTCTCAATGCAACATTGAATAAATCCCAATATAATGTGACATTGCGACAGTAAATGTCACGTTGATTATTGCATTGATACAATAATTGTCACAATGTGACATTGGATATATCTTTGTACCATTCCACCACAACAATATTAAACCCTAACATTATAAAAACCAAGCATTTAAGTTTTATATTACTCCCTTAGGGAATAATATCATAAACCCAAGGGATTATAAACCTAATCGATTAATATTAGACCCAAGGGATTAGTATCAAACATTATGATTAATACTATAAACTCTAGGATTAACATTATAAACCTAAGATTAATATCATAAACCCTAAGATTTTAAATCATAATATACTATTATACATATTGGGGATTAATATTATAAACCCAAAGGAGAATTAGTATTATAGATGTTGGAATTATTATTATAGACCCATGGGATTAATAATATTATAAACTCAAGGGATTAATAAAAAGAAGGGATTGTTGATATTATAAACTCAATGGATTAAAATCATAAACCAAAGGGATTAAAAACCCAAGGGAATAATATTAAAATCTATGATTAATATTATAAACCCTATGATTATAACCCTTAATATTATAAACCCTAATATTAATATTATAATCCCAAGGTATTAATAAACCCAATGGATTAATACTATAAACATAATGGATTAATATTAAACCCTAAGATTAGTATTATAACCCCAAGGGATTATAAAATTGCACAATGATTGTTATATTGATTAATATTATAAATCATGAGATTAATATTAAACTGCAGGATTAATATTGTCAACCTAGCCATCCACACTTAAGTCTCCATGACATCCATTATGATTCACTATAGGTCACTTATATATAGAACATGATTCCCAAGCTAATTATGGTTCATTGCCGTACTCATGTTGACTATTGTTGACTATGATGCCCATGTTGACTAGAGTTAACCATTTCAACAATAGTCAACGATAGCCAACATGTGCTAATATATAAATATTATAAACCCTAACGTAGTCAACCACATCTATCCCTTGTGTTTATATTATTAATCCTTTGGGTTTATAATATCAATAATCCCTTGGGTTTATAATATTAATAATATTTTAGGTTTATCAATCCCTTGAGTTTATAATATTAATACCAATGTTATTGCATGAAATTGAAATAAATTTCCCCATATGAGATTAAGGTTTTCTTCTTGTGATTTGAAGATTGGTTTGAAGACATGATCAATGGGCATCATTGAATTCAATAATCAAAGTGAGTATGGAACATAGATAATCTAAGAGAAATATAAATACAACCACATCAACTATTTTGTCATGGGAGATATAAATGCAACAACACTAGCTATGTTCACCAAGGAAATCCTTAAAACAAATAGCACAATTGGACCATTTACCACTAACATTATTTTCAAATTTATGATTATTTTTAATGATGATTAAATAAAAATGAACTCAAGTTTCACTAGCACAACTGATTGAGCAAGGCAACCGAGGATTGAACCTCCTTGGAGGATGTTGCATCTATGAAGGTAAGATCCCTCGAGAATTTTGATAACTTAGATGTAGCTCGTTCATCATTCTCAAACCTACATAAACACAAATCACTTCACTTCACAAAAATAAAATATAAAAACCAACAATCATGTAACTACAATGAATTATATTCTGGTAAGCATGTCTCGCTGGCTAGCTGGATAAATTAGAGGCCACCTTTTCTCTAGCACATTTACCACTAGGCCAGGGACTAGGGGCTCATCTCCTAAACTCGTCCATTCTCCAAAGATCTCCCTCGGAAATATGCCATTGAAAAAGAAATAAATAACTATAATGAAACCAACCTTAACCAAACACACAATAAGAAAAACAATTATTAAAGAAAACCATTCTTGCAAGTTTTATTCACGCTTTTTCCCCTTGAGCTGCCTTCGACGTGTAGCTTCAACAAGCCTGAAAATTCCTTGTCCCCAATCACTCTAGCGTGAAAGTACTTATTTATATTTTCTCCTACGTGCCCTCTGAATTATTTCGAAAAGCTAAAACACTGCCTAAACATGGCATGTCATGTCATCGCAGCAACACAATCAAAACAAACAAAGAATGGATTTAAAGACTGAATGTACCCACCTCTTTGTTTTAAAGACCCCGTGACAGTTTATGAAGCGCTAGGTAATTAAAACGCATAGATTCACCTGGCCACATAATAGGTGGCCATATTTTTATTAAAATATTCATTAAACACATCTGTAATCCACAAGATGAAACCAGTCTCTCAAATCACAGCCACTGAAGGGAAGAATATTCCACCAAGAACAAAGTTATTCCATTTATTTAATTTTTCAGAATTCCATAAATTAAAATAATAATTCCTATGGAAGTAAATACCCAAACGCCCAAATATCCATATCTTCACTTAACCCAAATAAAATATTTTTAAGATAGGTGTATTTAGATGGCTTGCAAAATTTTATTTTTATTTTTAGATCAATGGACATGATTTTTTTTTTTAAATCAATGGAGATGAACAAACCATAGACTATGGTTTGTTCTATACACATTCTGAAAATTGTTCACATTCTGAAAATTGTTCACTTTCAGGTTATATAGACAATGATTATGCAGGGAGTTTAGATGATAGGAAAAGCACCTCAAGGTATGGTTTTCATCGTGGAACCAATTTGATTTCATGGGAATCCAAGAAATAATGAATAGTTTCAATATATTTTACTAAGGAAAAATATGTAGCAACAAATTTAGTAGCTTGTCAAGAATTTTGGTTAAGAAGATTATTGAAAGATATTTCAAATGTTCAAAATGCACCAACTCCTATTTACTGCCATAACAGTTCAACGATTTCTTTATCAAAAAATTATGCTTTCCACAAAAAGAGGAAGCACATTGACACAGGTTTTCATTTCATCCGTGATTTTGTCAATAATGGGGACATAATACTTGTTTTTTGTGGTTCCAAAGATCAAATTGTAGATATTTTGACAAAGGCATAGGGCAAAAACGTATTTGAATTTCAAAGAGAGAAATTAGGCATTGTAAGTGTCTTCACTTGTAACAATTGAGATTAGGGGGGTGCTGAGATATTAATCTTACTGTCTGTTAGGTGTCATCACATTTGATTTTGTTATCTGCTAGGTGTCATAGATCGTCCAATTTTACTTCAGTTTAGTCGAGTTCTACTCCAATCATATATTGTTGATGTTTTCAATGTAATCTATTTAGCTATTTTGAATAATGAGAAGAGAAATATCTACTCCATGGTTTCTCCCTATTCTTTGTCAGCCATCTCATGTCCAATTACAATAAGCACATGTTTGATTCGATTTCCTCAATTTTTTAATTAGGTTTTAGGTTACTAGGCACACTTATTATCAGGCTTCTATTTAATGTCCAATTGCATAGACTACCAGGTTTTAATCAAATGTTCACGTGCGTGGATTACCAGGTTTAAATTTAGTATCCAATTGTGCAGATTATCAGGTTTGGATTTTAAGTTTTGATTATTAAGTTTACTGATCTTAGATTTAATTACCGACAAATCAATTTTAACTATGGATTTTAGGTTTTACAAAGTACACACATCTGAGTTTTAATTTTTGTTATGAGGAGAATTGTTAGGATCCAATTTAATGGCCACTTGTATAAATGACTAGGCTTGGATTTCAATTTTTAGGTTTTAAGTATCAAGTAATTGATCAATTCATATTTCAATTACCAATGAATCAATTTTAGGTTAGATTTCACGTTTTATGAAGTGCTCGAATCGCCAATTTTTTATTTAGATTCTTGGAAGTTTGTTTAAGCAGATACCTTGAACCCATGGCCAAAGTGTAAACTAGTAGCAAAATCAAGGAAAGTGGAGGCTACAAAGGAGTTTAGTTTTTGCATGCTTTCAATATCAATTCTACAAGCTTGCATGGATATCATACTATACCTTCGCAAACCAAAGCATGTATCTTATTAACAAAATAGGTGTGGCCCTTTCACCATGTCCCTGTAATCTAATTAGTTTATTTGGTTATTATTTCAGTGATGGGTATGTAATCATTCCTATTGTCATTTGGTGCTGCCATTGATATTATCATTTGATGTAATTATTGAAGACCATATCAATAATGCCTAAGTGTTGTTTTCAAAGCCTTTGAGCATTTGAGGTGAATGTAGCAAAAGTTATTATATTTTTATTATCCATTTCCATTTATGAGATAGGCAGTGTTATTTATGTCTCCACTTCCACACTCTCAGGGGTTTCATGAGGTTGCAAGCATTGGTTCATGGCCAGAGTGTGCCACATGAAGCAACAAATACCATGAGCTACATGCAAACACTTTTTAGAGTGCATTCACAACTCTTCTCGTGGAGAATTCACATGTTTGAGGAAAATGAAGCTCTTCAATTCTAAGCTTTTAAGTAGATTGAAGGAGTGGGTCTACTTGATGAAGCTCAAATAAACTAGGAATATAATAATTGGGATTCTTAAAATCCACTTCATATTTTTCAACTTTCAATCTAAAAATAACATACTTATGGGCATATATCAACCACATTTTATTAATGTGGTTGTGGCAATAAATATCCCTTTAATTTTAATCCACTTATTCCAAATAAAATATTGAATCTATAATGCTCCAAACTAATGACAAACAAAATTGTTAGCCCTTTGAAATTTCACGATTTTTTTTTTCTTGCTTCATCTATGTGGTGACCTTACTTGCTCGATGATGTCTGATGTGGATATGTGGAGAACACCCTTAACCAGAATCAAACCACAGATGTTTTGCTTTAGCACTTAGCTAACAAACCTAGGTCTCGTTGGAGAAAAACAAATGCACTTGAAACCACTGGAATATCCCCTCCGTGGAATGATGACTCATTGTGGTGGTGGGAGCTCATGGCTGCAAAGGCTATGGCTTAAGGTAGCGGTGGCTCTGGCCATAAACTTTTAATTTTCCCTCTTTACTTCGAATTTGTTAAAGATAGCTAACTACCCCTGCATGGCGAGTTATCTAAAATTAGAAAGTTAATTAATTGAGTCAATGTGAGTCAAATTGAGTCAGGTAGAGTTAAGTTTTCTTTGAGTAAAGTCGAATTTAGTGTGTGGTTGTATGTTAAGTTATTTTGGATGAGTTTCTAGTCAGAAAAAGTTTAAATACCCCTCACTGGGTTCATTATAATCATCAAATTTGTGTGATCAATAGAATAAGAGCAACATATCATGTTAATGTGTGTGTGAGTTTTGTTAAATTTTGTGCTTTTTGATATCCGATCTGAGGAAGGATCACAAGATCCATCATGCTTACTAGTAAGAAAAAGGCCAAGTGGCAAAGACTAATGTTGCAAAATCGTCGTATTGTTAAGGAATTAAAAGTGTGCACGTTGGGTGCGGAAATTCTCACTTTCTTAATGAAAAAACAGCAACAGTTTATCGCAAACTTAACATTCAACAGAAATCGGGAAATTTGCACAGTTTTGCTGTGAGAGAGTGTGCAAGCCTCGTGATTATTAAAAAATCTATATGTTAATTCAAAAGCTTCAAAAGTTTGCTTTGGTCAAAGTTATAACTCACATTCCAAAAGTCACGTGGGTTATTTCAAATCATATTGAATAGTTTTTTTCAATAATTCGTGCCTAAAGAAAAGCCTATTCATAAAGTGTTATATGAGGGTGTGAAGGCCCTTTCTTTTTTAAAGTTTTTGAAAAGCTAATAAAGCCTCTTAAAAAAAAGGGGTTGTTAAAGATTTTTTTGTTTTTTTTAAAGGGTTTTTATATAAAGAAATTTATAATTTTCTAAATAAAAGCAAATAAAAAAGGTTTAGTAAAAGGAAATATTATTATTTGAAGAGAGATTTTTTATTTTTTATTTTTTATTTTTTTCTAAATGGAGTTGCATACAGAGCAAAGCAACCTTTTCAGCTAGTGCATATAGATCTATATGGACCTATGAGGACATAGTCAATGGGTGTAAGTTGCTACTTCATCATCTTTATTGATGATAATAGAATAAAGACATGGATTTACTTCATAAAATAAAAGTCTAAAACTTTTGCAAAGTTCAAGAAATTCAAAGCCTTAGCAGAGAACCAAACTGATCAGGAGATCAAGGTATTAAGGTCAGATTGTGGTGGAGAATATGATTTGAATGCATTCATGATTACTAAAAACAACATGGCATTAGAAGGCAGTTTACAAATAGGTACACACCGTAGTAGATGGTATAACAAAGAGAAAGAATAGAACCATTATGAACATGGAAAGGATCATGCTGAAAGGAGGAAACTTGTCTAATGATTATTGGGCAGAAGCAATTGGATGTATTGCTTATGTAATAAATAGATCTCCTACAAAGAGTGTGATGAACAGAGTATCAGAAGAAGCATGGTCATGTATGCCTTGTAGTGTATCTCATGTCAAATTGTTTGGATGTGTAGCTTATGCACATGTGCCTAAAGAGCTAAGATACAAGTTGGATGATAAAAGTGAAAAATGCATATTTACTGGTTCTAGTGAGAAATCAAAAGCTTAAAAATTGTATAGCCCTATCACCAAGAAGACCATAGTTAGCATAGATGTTGTGTTCAAATAACAAGAGTCATGGAATGGGAGTATAGACAAGATAGTTGATGCAAGAGTGCTACTAATGGAAGAAGTAGATGTAGCAAAAAAGGAGTAGCAAGAATCACAGGTGAAGGCACCAAACAGAGTCACGCTAGCAAGGACTCCAAGATATTCTGAACAACATGGATCTTTAAGGAGATCAACAAATCAAAATTATTCTAGAAGTTAATTAGGTGATGAATCAGGAAATGGTAAGAGAAAAATGAGAAGTTTGAAAGATATTTATGATGATTTGGATGTTAGCTCAAAATTTGCATTCCAACCTTCTTCGTTTGAAAAAGCAATCAGAGATGAAAATTGGGTGCAATCTATGGATGAAGAAATTGAATCTATTGAAAAGAATGATACATGGGATTTGGTTTATTTTCCAAAAGATAAAAAAATCATTGGTGTGAAATGGGTGTACAAGACAAAGTTGAATGAGAAATGTGAAATTGACAGATTTAAAGCAAGACTTATAGAAAAAATATTCTTGCAGAAACCAGGGATAGACTTTGGAGAAATGTTTGCTTCGGTAGCCATATTGGATACTGTAAGTTGAAAAACAAGAAGATAAAGTTTGCAGGTTGAAGAAAGCACTCTATGGACTCAAACAAGTGCCTAGAGCTTGGTCCAACATAATTGACATTTACATGACCAAGAATAGATTTTGCAGAAGCAACATTGAGCATACCTTATACACAAAGGTAAATGAGCATAAACAAATTTTGATTGTTTATTTGTATGTGGATGACATGATTTATATTGGTGATCTTGAGTTAGATGAATTTAAAGCAGCCATGAAGAAAGAATTTTAGATGACATATCTCGATTTTATGAAATACTTTTTTGCCATAGAAGTTGAGCAGTATCAAAAATGAATTTTTATTTGTAAAAATAAATATGATATAGATTTGCTGAAAAGATTCAGGATGGAGAATTGCAAATCTATCCCTACACCAGTTACAACAGGTATCAAGTTAAGTAAGGAAGATGAAGGATCAGATATTAAGATAACTCTATTCAAAAGATTGGTTGGTAGCCTCATGTATCTCATAGCTACAAGACCAAATATTATGCAAGGAGTTAGTTTGATTTCCAGATCTATAGAGACTCCAAAAGGCACACATTGGAAAGTAGGAAAATGAATCTAAAATTCGTAACAAGAAGTACAGATTGTGGCATAATGTATGCAAGCATAAAGAAGAAGGATTTGATTGGATATACAGATAGTGATTTTGCAGAGAGTTAGGATGATATGAAGATAATTTTGGGTTATGTGCTCCATCTTGGTTCAGGTGTGATTTCACGGGCATCTAAGAAGCAACCTGTTGTGACACTTTCATCAATAGAAGTAGGATATGTAGCAACAACATGTCAAGCAATATGGTTAAGACGAATATTGGATAGACCTGAGCAGAAATAACAAGTATCAACAACAATATATTGTGACAACACCTCAGCCATTGCATTATCAAAGAATAATGTGTTTCATCAAAAGAGGAGGCATATTGATACAATATATCATTTCATTAGATAACTTATGAGCACTGGAGAAGTCCACTTGAAGCCTTGTAAATCAAGTGATCAATTGGTTGATATATTCACTAAGCCATTAGAAAATTATGTATTTGAGTTTTATAGAGGAAACTTGGGTGTTTTAAGCCTAGGTGAGACATAGACCAACATACATGTTTGAGTTGTCATGAATCATGTCTTAGTTTATCAGTTGTAATTAAGGGGGAGTATTAAAGATATCTAATTACTCCCACATGGAGAGTTATCTAAAATTAGAGAGTCAGTTAACTGAGTCAAGTCAAGTCAAATTGAGTCAAGTCGAGTTAAGTCTCATTTTGAGTAAAGTCGAATTTAGTGTGTGGTTTCATGTTAAGTTGTTTTGGGCAAGTCGATAGTCATAAAAAGTTTAAATACTCCTCACTCGGTTCATTGTAATCATCAAGTTTGTGTGATCAATAAGCGCAACAAATTGTGTTATTGTGTCTCTGAATTTTGTTAAATTTTGTCCTTTCCTCCTCTACCTTTCCAACAGAATTTGACTACACTCGCGCCTATATATTCTGTCTACAGACCAAATTCTAATGACTCCCAAATTCGTATTTCTCCTCATATTTCACCACCTTGACTAGTATAATTTAAATAAATAGTCATAACTACAACTGACTCATACTGAAAAAAATGACGTCTACAAAATCTCGAAAAATCATGACTCGAATTCTACATAATCTAAAACATGAGTTCGATATAATCTATAACATTTTGTTTCTCCATTAAATCCAAGTAGATGTTCCAACTACTTCTTGTTTTTGTTTTTATTTTTATTTTTTAAATAAGACATTCAAATAAGTAAATAAATTTAATAGTTGTAGCCACGGTTAGTTCTTATTAATTTCAATCCCAATTCTTGCTAATTACTGAAAATGTTTTTATTAATTGTTGTTTTTTGTGTAGGATGCTTGAGGTGCTCCTTTTTCTACAGGATGTGCAAGTGAATTTTGGAGGATGTGGATGTTAAGGAAATGACTTGGACATTCAAACAAATATTGGAGGGAGGATGGTTTTTAGAGGATGTTCAAATAATTAAATAAATTTTGTAGTTGTAGCCCCGTTTCTTATCAATTTCAGCCCCACTTTTTACTAGTTGCTTAAACAATTTATATTATTAGCCGAAATTAAATGTGGGAGCATTGGAATTGAATGCGTCAATATAAAATTGTATCCCTTTTTTATTTTTACTAAAAAGATATAATTTTTTTAAGTGGAAGTCTTTAGAGATTATAAAGGGTAGAATAGATGGTGATGGGTGTATTAGAGGGTAGAATAGATGGTGATGGGTGTATTGGAGGGTAGAATAGATGGTGATGGAGTGTATTGTTAAGTCATTTTGTGATGTGAAGGTTACTCATTCAAAACTTTGATGTTAAAGATTGGGACCAAGTGCCATCCTAGATGATTTTGAAAACTTAAATGCCCGTGGATTGGCCTTTCTCTAAGCATAAGGCTGATATGATCCCCTCATAATAAGACATAAGAAATATGGCTATAATAGTGAGTTACTCTAATTTTTAGATGAGTCTAGTTTTTTTTATTACACACAAATAAATAAAATTTAATATCCGGTTAAAAATAAATAATAATTAGAACATAAACTATAGATATAATAAATAAATATGCAATCTGATTGATTTAAGAAGTCCCATACCACTTTGTCGGCCCAATTATCAATAAATGATACTATATAAAACCAGTTGAAAATGTAGTAATACCAGTAAATGATATTATATATTTATGCCACTTAGCCAATCGTACATGTAGTAATTGATGTTATATGTGAGTAGTTGATTTAAAACCGAGGAAAGGGTGAACTCACTAAACGGAATCTGCAATCTGTAGTCAATCGAGCAGGAGAAATATTTGTTCAAATTTATAGATTTCGAGAGGACATGACAGTGCCCCAATTTCAAAGTGCAAGTGCAACTGATGACGTGTCAGAAGAATCCATTGACAGTGATGGTGTTTCTCAGCGGCACTCCATCTCGAGCGTCATCTCAACGTCATCTCAAATGTATTAGACGAGATCACGGAGATTATTGGGAATTAGAAACTTTTGGGATGGTGAGGATATACGCCACTTACATGACATTGGACTGGCCGACTGTGACCATCCGATGGTGAGAGGAATGTCGTGTCTGCAATGACGGAAAACGTTAATATTGTTTTGACGCGAACTATACTGGATTGGAGCCGTCCCGATGGAAATGTGTGGAGCCTTCAAATTGTCTGGAGTGGCAGTTTTGCAGATTGTCAGCGGATGCTGCAACAGCTGAATATCAATTGACCTTCTCTGTAATTGATAGGTCAATCTTTTGATCATCATCCTCACCTTAAATAGCAATATATGGCCGCTGCAATCGCAGTTTCCTCCAACTTACCGAATGTTAATTTTCCAGAAGAGTTGGCATGTGGAGATGAGAGTGAGGGAGAGGGATTAATGTGTGCCATTTGTCATGATACGATTCCCGTAGGGAAAGCTGCAAAGAAATTGTCGTGCAATCATATTTTTCACGAAATACGCATCTTCCAGTGGTTTTATCGCCGACTTACATGTCCATTATGTAGGAATGAGTTTCAGTAGCTGAGTCCAGTTTGAAAGAGTTATGGGTTCTTTCAACGAACAACCCCCTAAAAAATGGATATCCTGCTTTGGTTATTATTGCCGAAGAGAAACAACGTCAGGCAGAAGCAAAGGGATCTCCAGATACAGGACATGTTGACTCTGTGAATAAGACACGTAGGGATTAGTAGAGGAGAATATGTGTGACGAACTACACAACACTAAATCACCTTTACAACTTTATTTAGCAAATCCTTTCCAAATCTGTCCTCGTATCATGGCCCCACCCCCTGCCATGCGATGGCAGCATCATGTGTTATAATGTAGGTTCTAGGCCCCATACACTTTAAACCCTAGTTGAAATTATTATGATGTGTAGCTTTGTTACGTGAATGCCAAATAAATGATTATTATATTTGAACGGTCATCATTATTGACACCAAATGCCCATGGTTGATCTCACGCATCAGGTTTTCTTTACATAACTTGATTACAAGTGGCCTTCGTATTCTAGCTCTAGTGTTTCTTGATCATACTTTAACTCCAAATATCAGTCGGTTGACATGGATGCAAGCACTCATTTCTATAACCTATCGTTTTTCTCAAATTTGGTTAAGATTTAAATTGTAGTTTAATAAACCAAATAACCAAATTATTCATATTATGATTTTCTATAACCAAATACATTACTTACTAGTAACATTAATGCACCTCTAAACAAATTTCTCTCAAACTAATTCAACAATAAAATCTTTATAATAAAATCAATAATATAGTTGGGAAGAGTGACTTTCCTCTTATAACCATATTTAAGGTTTACTCCACATACTATTCTATGGTTTACAAGAGTGACTTTCCTCTTATAACCATATTTAAGGTTTACTCCACATACTATTCTAGTGTAGTTGACTTGACTCAGGTCTCTAGCATTATGTTTTTCTAAAAACCTATTCGACTTGACTTAGGTCGCTAGCATTATGTTCTTTTAAAATCCATTCAAATTCAATTGTACATACCTAAGTTAGATTCTAACTCAAAGAATCAAACCACATTTAAAACAAATTCCAATTACAAATTACAATCCAATAGGTACGACACTTCAGACACTTCCTAGAATTAAATCCAATGGAAATATAAATGTACAACAAATCATTTAAAAACATGCGTACAATCTTTGAGGGAAATAATTTGAAAACTTGCATGCAATCTTTGAGAAAAATAATTTAAAAACATGCATATAATATTTGAAGGAAATAATTTAAAAACATGCATACAATCTTTCATCCGTCTATTGAAATGAAAGAACTAGAACATCACATTCCCATGACCACTCATCTAAGAAATTATTTGTGGGACACATGATGGGTGCTCAACCATTTTCAATGGCTTCATGCATGAACAAACTTAAAGAATACATTTAAGTCATCATTGTAGTTCCATCAAATTACCATCAAATCGTTGTAGAGGCCAAGGCCGATGCTATTGTTAATGGTAAGTATACATGCAAATAAATTAAGTGATAATTGTTAAAAACACCATTTTGTATAGGTCTAGTATTACACCATTACAAAGAAATATTATTATGGACTACCTCTAAACCCCTCAGCGCAACCTATAAAAGACGAGAAGGCTCTAAGTGCCTTAGAACATAGCTAAGTTATTAATGCTATAAATAACCTTGACAAGATCTTAACAAAGTTTTTCAGTTTCCTTATTTGTAGCACAATTTATTATTTTTTTGTAGTTTTTCGAGTCCTGAACTTCCGGATCCGTTTTGAGGCCCTAAATGATGTTTTTTGGGAAAACTGGGACCAACATTGGTCATCATTTGATGTTGGCCATGCAAAAGTTGTAGTCCTCAGATGGATGTTTCTAATGAGGTATTGTACGCATAAAACGAAGATTGTATGCCAAAGTTACGACCCCAAGAAGTTGATGTACAAATTTACTCAAACAGGGCCCATCGTTTGGCACTTCATCTCCTAGGGTTAGGTTTTTGGATGTTTAGGGTTTTCCATTGTTTCTCAATAATAAATAGGCCTTTGAGCCTCATTGTAACATAGTTTAGAGGCATGTAGCCACCACATCTCTTCTCAGAGATAAGCTACTATCGCCCGAGCTAGTCTTATTTCCATTCTGTTTGTAAGCATATTTCAATATTTGATATTAATGAAATGAAGTGTTATTTCTATTGCATCTTTGTCTTTATGGTTATATGTATAATTTGTTGTGTTCCTGTTTAAATTCGGATCAATGGTATCAAAGTGATATTCTCTTTCTTTATTTTTCTTTGCATGTCCCCAACGAGGTTGGGACAAAAGGAGTTAGGGCTCGATCTGGTTGAACCTTTGCAAGATCAGCCTTACAAACCCCGGTGACCGCCCATGTGTAAAACATTTTGTTTTCCCACCCCGGTTTTCAGTTTCTCCTTATTTCTCCCATGTAGTTAAATGCCCTTTCCCATAAACATACATTCAATAGGCCGGAAAAAATAAATTTGCTGAAAACACAAATTCTGGAAAATTTACAGAATGCTGGAAATTGCAGAAATAAAAATCAGCAATAATAAACAACCATTAAAACACATTAAAACACTGATATTTTTGGTCAACGTGACCCTGGAAAAACCCCCTACAACTCTTGGGGAAAACCAGTCTGAGAGTTCTTCTTTATTTCTGGAAAATGCCTTTTTACAGTGAGAAATTTCAGCGAAAATCAGCAAAAATCAGCAAACAAATTTCTAACTTATCTTGATTTCTGAGCCTCACAGCCCACTGGAAATTTCCAAACAGCAACACAATGCTGCACGACAACTGTACGGACGGTACGGACGGCCGTATGGACGGTACGGATGGTTGTACGGACGGTACAGACAAGATGTACGGATGGTACGAACAAGCTGTACAGACCTCGATTTTTGTGTAGAAAATCAGCTGCCTCGATTTCTGTGCAAAAACAAATCTGCCTTTTACTGTTTGCTCAGCAAAAATCTGCCTTTTATTGCTGGTTCTTTCTGCTGTATGCTTGTTCTTTCTGCTGTTCTGATTTGCTGAAGAGCTGCCTGGTATGTGTGCCAAACTGCTGCCTCTTTCTCCTTCTTGTCTGTTATCACTCAGGTTGTCCCTAGTGCTCCTAAATAGGGATACGGCCGAGGTAACCACAAACCAATCTTTGGATTACAGGTTCTAGCCCACCTGCAATCGGAGAGGGTTCTCTCCTTTTGATTCAACCTTAGTTGATGATTTTAGGCTAGCTTTTTGACTTCAGGGAGTGTTGATTGTGATTGGAAAGAAGGTAGGATTCTCGAGCAAAGAGGCAAGATAAGGTGTGATAAGTTTCGAACCATTGGGCATGGAGTCACAGATTAAGGCTTGCGAGCATTTTCTTGGTCACAAGGGGATACGGAGCGGGATAGCCACACAGGATACAATTTTCTGTCTGCTGAAAGTACAGAATGGACATCAGGGATGAAAGGCAAAGGAGAATCATTTCATCATGCTGAAAAAGAGGAGA
>APFE030948446.1:0-15001 GCA_000404065.3 Pinus taeda | reverse complement strand
TTGTATCATCCAAGAATTGTTCATTTATGTAATGTAAAGGAGGTTGCCCCCTCAAAGAGGCTGAATTCTAAGGCGTTGATCTATCTTTTCTATCTTTTCTTGAGCTGGTTTCACAACAAAAATTATCTTTATACGTTATCCTCTATGTTTTATGTGTGATTGATCTTTATTATCACATGTCAAGAAAATATCTTTGTAGATCACATATCACACATAAATACTCGAGTTTATATTAGAATAAGTTAGTTAGAAAATTAAATAATAGAATAGGTCATTTAGATGATCATTATTCTATTGCAATCACTCGTGAACCATCCACTGTCATCTTAAAACCCATACTGGGAAATTGGTCCCATTATCCCCAGTCGGAGCCACCACTTTAAACGGAGAAGGAGTTGTCTTAAGGTCTGGACTGGGTGGTTATCCCCCATGTTTCAACAATAGAAATATGAGGCTGCAAGATTTTGGTGCTAGAAGGAGGGTTATCCAACTATGAATGGCATATAAACCTAAAGATCAATAAAAAAAAATTCATAAGAGTCAAAACCCCTTCACAACTTCTACACCTTCTAGATCTCGTTCAAATTCTCCTAATCATAGATTTGAAGTTGTAGAAACATCTCCCTCATCTCCTGAAGTAGTAAGAAGACCACCTTGTCTAGATTACACTCTTGAGTCTCCTGAAGTCCATTATTTGATACAGAAATTGGAATAGATATCCATTTCTGCCGAGAAACCAGAGAAGCCTGAAGTTTCTGAAGAAAGTGTTACTTCCTTATTACAACAAACTGGTGTATTAACTAGATTGCAAAGTGAAAGGCTTGGAGTAGCCCCTTTTGAGTTCCCCATCCCTCCACGACGTAGGAAAGTTACCTCACCAGGATCTGATTAGGATACCAACACGATCACATCACCTTTTCAAACATTCACTTCTCCATTCATTTCTACTCAATCCACAACTTCTGAACTATCCACTTCTCCAATTAGTACTGCTACTAGTAGTACTAACCCAATAGTAAGTTCTTCACCATCTATACCTACTTCTGGATCAACCTTCCCATCTTCTCAGTCTCCCACTCAAGTTATGGCCAATCAACCTGATCAACCTTGGACAAATCCTGGTGTTGTTCTAGTTGCAAATCCAAATGCACTCCCAGTAAACCCAAAAAAATGGCTTCCTAAGTACAATCCTAACGATGGTCTTCCTGCTAAAGAACATCTAAACAACTTTATGTTAACCATGAATCTTAATGGAGTTTCACTTGAAGATGTTGTACTTATACTGTTCCCGTATACCTTCCAAGGATCTGATGGATCGTGGTATTTTTCCCTTCGAGCAGGTTCAATAAGAGACTTGGATACCTTTCAAGAAGTATTTCTTGCAAAATTTGGTGATGATAGGACCATAGCATGCTTGATCAATGATCTTTCTATCTTAAAAGCTAATTCAGATGAAAGGATCAAAGACTTCAACTCCAGATTTAACGAGTTGCTAAATAAAATCCCAGCTACATCAAAACCTGGAGTAGATGTACAAATAGAATATTACATATCTTCTCTTCCTTCTAATATTGCGATTTTTGTAGATAACCATGAGGTCTCCTAAGTTGTCGGGTAATTTTGACAGGTATGAGATTTTCTGAGCCACATCATTAGGGAGATTTGCTTTAAAAACCTTAGCCATGAAATCTTTGCTGAATTGATCTAAATATTTGAGATCTTTTAATTCCATTCTGCTAAGATCAGTTATAAGCTATTTTTTCTCATCTATTGGTTCTGGTACGAACTGTGTTTTGAGTAACACCTCTAGAGTGGCTAAACCTGATTCCATAATGGCTATTCTTTTTTCTGGAGATGGTCCCATCGACCAATCATAGACCATTCCTGCCATTATTTTTTCTGCTAAAAGCATAATAGATATATTATCCAATTTTGTTGTAACCTGCATCTGATATAGGGCTCCTATCCAGATTCTAATTGATTCTCCAGGGTTAGAAGAACTATCTAGATCTAGAATGTAGCCACTGGCATTTGCTGTTGACAGGTATTCTTCTATTCTTGGATATTTAGCTACTTCTTTGAACACATGTGCCTTATTCTGATTACGTATAGATGGAAAAATAAAAGATGGAAATTTAGAGGCAGCTACTGACAAAGTCATTACTTCTTTCTTTGATTCAAAAGGTTTATGTGCTCTGAATGTCTTAGATCCACTGGTTAATTTCCCAGTATCTTTAGACGTACCTTCATCTGCAGAAGTTTTTTCTTATGATTTCTCTTCACTTTCTTCCTCTAAATCCCAATGATTAGGGACAGACATATCTCTATGAAATTTTGGAATTTCTCTGGCCTTTTTCTTTTGTTTTCTTCTTCTCCTTTCTTCCTTTTCTTGCTTCTCTCTCTGTTGCTCATCATATAGCAACTTAAGATTAGCATTGATAAGTTTAGCTTGTTCACCTAGGTCGTCTAGAACATCTTCGGCATAGGAACACCAAGTGGTCAGATAATTTCCTATCTGATGTACTTGATCCATATCATTGGTATTCTGTGAATTATGTTCTAGTAATGGGGCACAATCAGCTCTAGTAGATGGTTGTTTGGAAAGGGATGAAGTAGTACAAAACTTTGTTTTTGGTGGCCATTTTCCTCCTTTCACATATCTCTTAGATGCATACTGAAATTCTTCCGTGGGTGGAAAATTATGTACATATGTTCTAAACATCTTATTTACAGCTAGAAACGGCTTTTCTTCTGGTATGTACAATTGAGTATCAGACAAGGGAGTCAATGGAGTACTAGTGGAAGCACTAGGTTCTTTTGGTATAGAAATCTGGCGATAGAAAGATCTTCTTCCACTGGTAAGGATTGGTTCACTTTGGGCTGGTAACACATGTTTTTCTGGAAAAGCAAGGGGTCTTGGTATTGACGGTTGACTCGGCAAGATTTTCACAGAGTTATCTGTTACATACATTCTCTTGACCAATTTATTTGAACTATCTGCAGCCAGAGATTTATATTGTATATACCAATCACTAGGCAAGGCTTCTTTATCATAATGAACTCCTTCAATTTGTGTATTGCCTACACCTACTGCAACACATTCTTTTAATACTGGCTGTTTTAGCTTTGGATGCATTGTATTTGTCAATTGAAATGAAGTCTGGATGATTACTGACAAATACTCACTATCATCAACCATTGAGAGACCTTGAACTCCTATCAATGTTTTCCAGCAATCTTTGAGATGGACATCTGTTAAACTGATTACATAGTCAGGAAAGATTGTTCCATATTGACATCCCGAAGAAAGATTTCCTTGGATTGTACCTATTCAAGCATGATCATATATGTTATATCTCGTATCAAAGAGTTCTACTATACAGGGAGTTTTCAAACCTCTACGAACCAACGTGGCTAACCCTATCCTTATTCCTTCAAAATGTAAATAAAAGAATCTTTTCTCTGCATGATATTTTCTGAACTTCTTAATTTATTCATCAGAGAACAAATTCAGACCTATAATTTGAACAGATGGACCTTTAATTCTGACTTTCAGCTCGACTTCTTTGAAATAGGCCTTTTTTGTTAATTTGAACATTACAGAGACTGGGTAGATTTCTTTTGTGTTTAAAGCAGGGGGATTCCAGTTTTCTGGATCTTCTACCTTTTCATGTTCTGCTAGATCTATTTCATGGGATCTATTTTCTACCTCAGAGATGGAAGTTTTATCTATAGTAGAAAAGGATCTCAAGAATTTGGCCATATTAAACTGAAATAATTCTATTCCAGAGATTGACTGAAGTAGTGTTTATTTACTCAGTATTTGTAAAATGAAATACTTTTCGAAGGCTACTTGGCTAACTTCAGGCTCTGTCTATAGAATTCTAGGCAAACAGAATCGGGATATGTCTCTGATACCAAAAAGAGATGCACTGACCATTCGAACAAATAGACACTGAGTATAATAGATAAAGCTCTAGATAGACTTACTTTCAAATAAAACTGTCGCCTTCCACACAACACTTCTGAACACAGATATCCAATCCTCAGGCGATCATGTGCAACACGACCTTTCTCCACGGGTCTTCACTCCAGTGCCTTACAGCTCAAGCCTCTTTTGGATTACAGGAATTGTCCTCAGATAGGCGACCCAATAGGCTTTGGTATTAATAAAAGCAAGAGAATACAAAGCTTCTTACAAAGAGTCTTAGACTTAAAAACTAGAAACACTCGAAATGCTCAGGATGATCTGAATGATCTCCAAACACTTTCTTATATAGTATTATGTCTATCTATGCTTATCTAAAACTGACGTCAAAAGAAAACAATTGAGGGTCCTGTCGGTATCTTTATCCACCGACGGTGTCTACTCAATTCTTTTCTATACAAAAGAATCTTGTCACAACATGTGATCAACATTATCACATTGCTGATGAAGATTCTACCAAGTGGGACTTCTTGTTTCCCAAAGATCCTCTTCGGATGGTCCTGGAGATGGTTCGTATTCGTCCAGCTGTTGTTGATAGTACCGGTCCATGAGGCGATTGTGTTGTTCATCGATTCCATCATTTGGATCTTGTGCATCTGTCATTTCTGCTTTTTCTTTTTCTTGCATTATTGCTGTCCGACTAGATGCTGCTGATGAGGATTCTCCTTTGTTGAGATTAGTCTTTATCTTGTGTAGGCCCGGTTGCTGTGGAGTATACGTCGCTTCTTGCTTTTCCCATTTGTTCAGAAATGGAAGAGCACTAACTTTGATATCAAGAAATGAATCTTTAAAAGCACTTCGGGTAGCAGGTGATTTCTGTACTACCAGCTCAACTCCATCCAATAATTCCCACTTAAATATCTGAAACATATTTGTGGAACTTTCAATTGCATGCTGTATCCATAACCGACAATTTTCATTTAATTCAGCTTTATGTTGCCATCCCAATTCAAATATCATTGATGTGCATATTCTTTTAGAAATCATCAGACTTATGAGGTGGATGACATTATTGTTCCAATTTGGATGTGCAACTGAAATTTTTATTAATGCCTTCTGTGTTGAGATTGCAACAAGATGATGGAGCTTAGTGAAAAGAGTCGCCTTCACTAAGTGGGCCTGCAGGCTATTTTTGGCGTAAGTCTATTTTTAGACTATGTCTATTTTTAGACATATGGATCATGTCTATGGATTGCAGGTTGCTGTTTATGGATGATTGATCAAGTTGGGAAAAATAGATGGACTTCTATTTTTTGATGAAAGTGTGAGTGATCAAGTCTATTTTAGACTGGCTGTCAAAAATAGAAAAGTCAAATATTATTATCTCACAATAATATTTGGACTATAAACTTAATCTTATTCTCTTGGAGCACTTCAGTTCGACCTACAGATGTGGCACATGTAATTGCATGAAGGAAATACGTGGTTCTATGGGTTAGTTGAATATTTGCATGCATGACTTCAGTTAGAACTCAAGTGAGTTGAGTTTAGTGGACTGGAGGTGCAGTTGATGGAGTTGTGTTCAGTTTAGCTTTGTTAAACTGGTTGTATTTAGTCTAACTGGCACATAGACTAGAGATGAGTTGGGTGAATTAGTTATTAATTAATTCACAAGTTATTAACTCATAATACAACTAATGAATACATCAGTTAACTCAGTTGCATGTCAGTGCATGTTAGTTCAGCAGGGACAGGTGTTAGAGGATCAGATTGCTATCAGTTGTGACTATAGTTGTGCACCAGATCTTGCACAAATCAGGGGATTGAGTATGCCAATGAGTTTCCCCACATTGTAGCTTGTTCTCACGTGATTTAGCCAAGGAAAGATGTGGCTGCCTTGGTATAATCACCGGTTCTTGTGCAGGTATTGAGCAGCGGAGGCAAGCAAGCAGCGGAAGAGATCCGAGCCAGTGATTGATTCAAATATGAGCTGTATTGTGTGTAACAGGTGGAGCTGGTACTGGATTACTTGTGATAAGCATTGTACTTTATAATGTTACATGAATCAATCATTAATATACAGATAGTTGGGGTTTTGAGCGAGATGCTTTCCCCGGGATACATACTGTGTTAATGTGTGAATGCTCTTGATGTTTTATTGTTATTGATGCTACTATATTGATGATCAACATAGAGGAGCTTATGTATTGTGTATGTTTTCTGCAATAGTAAATGATCAGGATAACCTCTGTTGAATATGTGTTAAATTATTCAAAATTTCTACATTTTGATTAATTATAAATTTGAGTGCTTTAGGCTGACCCTGCAAATCATTGAGTTTCATGAGAATCTGCAATTTCTCAACCAATCTTAAGTTTCCAAACTGATGAAACCATTCGACATGTTGTTTAATCAGCTCCAGGTTGTTACTAGATTCAATGTTGCCAATTTTTTCATGACTGAAAACCTGATCAAAAGGATTTGGCTTAATATCATCTCTGATCCTTAAACTATGAAAATCCCAAGGATACGCAAATTTTTTTAAATATTGCACAGATCTCTGTATGCACTGGGATATTCCGGTAACTGGGATCTTTGTACATTTTCCTCCTCTAATTTCCCAATCTGTAATTTTTTCAAAAATCTCATATTGAGGGAAGACATCAGTATTTGCATAATTCTCATCAATCCTTTGGAGAAATGCTGATTCTAATTCTTCAAAGATGTTAGGAATTTTTAGAGAAACCAAATATTTTATCATTTCTTCATTCATGGGTATTTCTTCAAGATCTAAGATCTTAGCACCTGTGAATAATTGAAGTGCAAAATCAACGCCTCCTATGATCTGGTAATAATTTAGAATCATGAGGGTCTAGATCATCTCTTTAGTTTAAACACTAGACCATAGATCAGTAAGGCTTCTGAAATAAAGCTTGACTTTCATGTTTGGTAAAGAAAATATTTTTACCAAATTATCATCTAAGCCCAAGGAGATACCCAAGTTCTTTGACTGCCATGCTTGGCACTTACGAATCCACATGTTTCTTCTGAGCCTTAATCCTACCACCTTTTTTATTTCTTCGGTTAATTAACTGGCATGGTTTTCTAAAATTATGAATCTATCTACAAAAGTTGCAAAGCTATCATCTTTTGGTTTTTTACCTGGAATGTCGAAAACTGAATATGTACATGTTATATACATTTTGTTCATGTCTCTTGTCAAGGAATCTGTCAGGAAGTTTGAGTTACCTGGGATCCACTCAACTTCAAAATTGAACTGTTGAAACCAGATCTGCCAGGCTAATATTCTGCCTTTAGCAATTTGCCTTGAAATTTTGGCAGATAAAAAGTATTTGAAATTTCTGGAATCTGTCCTAACCAAAAGCTTTACGGGTGTAAGATATACCTCAAATCTTTGTATCCTGTTGAAGATGGCTAATGTTTCCTTTTCAACAATGAAGTAATTCTTCTGACTAGATGTGAATTCTCCATAAGCATATCCACAAAGATTCTCTTCAAGTTTACCTTTACTATTTTTTCTTTGTTCTAATAATACATCAGCCCAAAAATCTAAAGAAGCATCTATCTGCAGAATAAGCAAACCATCACCTGGTGGTTGAAGCTTTGGTAGATGCTGACATTCTTTTTCAAGCTTTTAACGGCTTCAGTTGCTTCTTGTGACCAACCTTGCTTTTCATGTTTTCTGATAGGTGTTGTTTTCTCTGACAAATGTGGAATATATTTATGAAGATAATTCAAGACTCCCAAAAATCTTTGAATGGTCTTGGTATCCTTCAATTCATCAGGAAACTGAGTCAATTTGGTTAAAACATGAGGTTGCATTTGGATTGCTCCATTAGCAACATTAATTCCCAGAAAATCAATATTTTCCTGAAACAGAGACATTTTTCTTTCTGACAAGACTATTCCATGTTGCTGAACTTCTTTTAAGAAAATTTCTAAATGCTCTAGATGAGTATGTATATCTCAGATATGTACAAGAATATCATCTATATATGTAACAATAAAATCATATTTAGCAAAAATATAGTCCATTCTTCTCTGGAAGAATGTGAGGGCGTTTTTGAGACCAAAGGGTACCACTTTCCACTGATAAAATCCTGTTGGGCAAATGAAAGTGGTTTTATGCCTGTCCTCTGGCTGGATCTGAATCTGATAATACCTTGATTTCATATCAAACTTACTAAACACCTTACTGTGCTGAATCTTTTGCATGATCGTTTCAGGCCTTGGTAATGGGTAATTGAAACCTTGAGTGAGAGCATTGAGAGGTTTATCATTGATCACCATCCTCAGCTTACCTCTCACTATTTAAGAATTATTCCTTACAAGAAAGGCTGAGCAAGAATAGTGAGATTCACTCAGCTCAATGAGCTGCATTTGTAGCAGTTCTTTTATCTGATTCTTTTTCTCCTGCTCATCTACTGGGGTACAGGGAATCATCTTACCTTTGACTCCATTATCATGCAAAGTGACGATTTCTTGCATCGGGTTCTCTGTTACCCAAAATTGTTGTGGGTTTTCAGAGAAACTCTTCAAAAGTCTTTGATAAATATCACTTTGTTCTGTTGACCAGTTGGGATCTATACATGCCAATTGTTTTGTCCTCGATTCTGCTCTTTGTTCATAAAATTGTAATACTTCCTACCAATCATCAGAATCTTGTTTTGGCTTTTTGGTTCCTATTCTTTTCTGGCTATTTTCCTTCCTAGCTTCAGAGTTTGCAATAAATAATCTAGGAACAACAATAGCTTTCTTTTTCGGATTAATAACCAGCTTATCTTGACTGATTGTAACTGGAAGAACATAATTTATAAATGGCATTCCCAACATAAGACTTGCCGAGGGATCAAAATGCTGAATTGCAGAAATCTTAAGAATACTCCCTCCCACTTTTAAAGAGATATTATCAACATAATGTGTCAGATTCACTGATCCTCCTATGGTTTCTAAAACCAAAATATTTTTGAGCAGTTTCCACAGAGATTTGAATAAAGATGGTCTAGCCAAATTATTTGATCCATCGGTATCAACAAAAGCATCTACAGAAATCCATTCATTTTGTACTTGAACTTGAACCGGGATATAAATTAGGCTATTTGTTTTGACAATCTTTTTCAATAACCCATTTTCCTCTATTCGTTTAATCTCTGGTTGTGGAAGACTTGTGGAAACAGTTGTTTTATTTTCAAATGGACAAAAAGCATTTATCTGTGGGAATGGTGAAGCAGGTTGTTTACCTTGTTTGACTGATAAAGAAATAGTGCTTACAGATTCATTATCTGAATCATCTGATGTTTCACTAGTGACTTCATAGTCTGTGCTACTTTCTGCTTCACTATAATGCTTTTCTTCGGACCACTCATCATCTGAACATGACTGACATAAATTCATTTTCTGTACAGTGTCTTCTTCTTCTTCTTCTTCTGCATCTGATATTTCAGTTAAAATATATACATCTGAAACATCATCATCTGACTTTACAATTGACCAATCATCCTTGAATTCATTAATATCTATACAAGCCTTCAAAGCACTGGATGACTTTTGTGGACATTTCCTTGCAAAATGTCCTTCTTTTTTACAAATGAAACAACAATTGTTGTTTCTTGGATTCCTTCTTTTCTTCAAAAATTTATATTTTCTGAACGGCTTTCTTGGATTAGAGACTCTCTTAGGTTTGTATTTGCCATACCTTTTTTATTTTCTCTTTGACTTAAAAGGTGTCCATGGCAATACTGCTTGACAAACATTGGAGCTTGGAGTAAGATCATGAGCTTTCTTCTGCCAACATAAATATTTAACTTTTTCTGAAACACGAAACATAAGATCAACCCAATATATCTGCTCTAATGTTTTGTATTGCAACTCTATATCTTTCATCACGAGGTATCCTAATTTGCCGGGTAGTTTTGACAGGTATGAGATTTTTTGAGCCACATCATTAGGGAGATTTGCTTTAAAAACCTTAGCCATGAAATCTTTACTGAATTGATCTAAATATTTGAGATCTTTTAATTCCATTCTGCTAAGATCAGTTATAAGCTGTTTTTTCTCGTCTATTGGTTCTGGTACGAACTGTGTTTTGAGTAACACCTCTAGAGTGGCTAAACCTGATTCCATAATGGCTATTCTTTCTTCTGGAGATGGTCCCATCCACCAATCATAGACCATTCCTGCCATTCTTTTTTCTGCTAAAAGCATAATAGATATATTATCCAAATTCTAATTGATTCTCCAGGGTTAGAAGAACTATCTAGATCTAGAATGTAGCCACTAGCATTTGTTGCTGACAGGTCTTCTTCTATTCTTGGATATTTAGCTACTTCTTTGAACACATGTGCCTTATTCTGATTACGTATAGATGGAAAAATAAAAGATGGAAATTTAGAGGCAGCTTCTGACAAAGTCATTACTTCTTTCTTTGATTCAGAAGGTTTATGTGCTTTGAATGTCTTAGATTCACTGGTTAATTTCCCAGTATCTTTAGAAGTACCTTCATCTGCAGAAGTTTTTTCTTCTATTTCTCTTCACTTTCTTCCTCTAAATCCCAATGATTAGGGACAGACATATCTCTATGAAATTTTGGAGGAATAAGGATTATAGTAGGAATAAGGATTATTGAATCCAGTAACAACCAGGAGCTGATTAAACAACATGCCGAATGGTTTCATCAGTTTGGAAACTTAAGATTGGTTGAGAAATTGCAAATTCTCAAGAAACTCGATGATTTTCAGGGTTAGCCTAAAGCACTCAAGTTTATAATTAATCAAAAAGGAATTAATAACAATTTCAGTTATACATCCAAATTGGAACAATAATATCATCCACCTCATAAGTCTGATGATTTCTCAAAGAATATGCACATCAATGATATTTGAGTTAGGATGGCAACATAAAGCTGAATTAAATGAAAATTATTAGTTACGGATATAGCATGCAATTGAAAGTTCCACAAATATGTTCCAGATATTTAAGTGGGAACTGTTAGATGGAATCGAGCTGGTAGTACAGAAATCACCTGCAACCCGAAGTGCTTTTAAAGATTCATTTATTGATATCGAAGTTAGTGCTCTTCCATTTCTGAAAAAATGGGAAAAGCAAGAAGCAACGTATACTCCACAGCAAACGGGCCTACACAAGATAAAGACGAATCTCAAGAAAGGAGAATCCTCATCAGCAGCATCTAGTCGGACAACAATAATACAAGAAAAAGAAAAAGCAGAAATGACATATGAAAAAGATCCAAATGATGGAATCGATGAACAATACAATCGCCTCATGGACCGGTACTATCAACAACAGCTGGATGAATACGAACCATCTCCAGGACCATCCGAAGAGGATCTTTGGGAAACAAGAAGTCCCACTTGGTAGAATCTTAGTCAGCAATGTGATAATATTGATCACATGTTGTGACCGGATTCTTTTGTACAGAAAAGAATTGAGTAGACACCATCGGTGGATAAAGATACCGACAGGACCCTCAATTATTTTCTTTTGACGTCAGTTTTAGATAAGCATAGATAGACATAATACTATATAAGAAAGTGTTGGGAGATCATTCAGATCATCCTGATCGTTTTGAGTGTTTCTAAGTTTTGAGTCTGAGACTCTTTGTAATAAGCTTTGTATTCTCTTGCTTTTATTAATATCGAAGCCTACTGGGCCGCTTGTCTGAGGACAGTTCCTGTAATTCAGAAAGTCATAATTAAAGGTCCATCTGTTCAAATTATAGGTCTGAATTTGTTCTCTGGTGAAGAAATTAAGAAGTTCAGAAAATATCATGCAGAGAAAAGATTCTTTTATTTACATGTTGGAGGAATAAGGATAGGGTTAGCCCCGTTGGTTCGTAGAGGCTTGAACACTCCCTGTATAGCAGAACTCTTTGATACGAGACATAACATATATGATCATGCCCGAATAGGTACAGTCCAAGGAAATCTTTCTTCGGGATGTCAATATGGAACAATCTTTCCTGACTATGCAATCAGTTTAACAGATGTCCATCTCAAAGATTGCTAGAAAACATTGATAGGAGTCCAAGGTCTCTCAATGGTTGATGATAGTGAGTATTTGTCAGTAATCATCCAGACTTCATTTCAATTGACAAATACAGTGCATCCAAAGCTAAAACAACCAGTATTAAAAGATTGTGCTGCAGTAGGTGTAGGAAATACACAAATTGAAGGAGTTCATTATGATAAGGAAGCCTTGCCTAGTGATTGGTATATACAATATAAGTCTCTGGCTGCAGATAGTTCAAATAAATTAGTCAAGAGAATGTATGTAACAGATAACTCTGTGAAAATCTTGCCTAGTCAACCGTCAATACCAAGACCCATTGCTTTGCCAGAAAAACATGTGTTACCAGCCCAAAGTGAACCAGTGCTTACCAGTGGAAGAAGATCTTTCTATCGCCAGATTTCTATACCAGAAGAACCTAGTGCCTCCACTAGTACTCCACTGACTCCCCTGTCTGATACTCAATTGTACATACCAGAAGAAAAGCCATTTCTTGCTGTAAATAAGATGTTTAGAACATATGTACAGAAATTTCCACCCACAGAAGAATTTCAGTATGCATCTAAGAGATATGTGAAAGGAGGAAAATGGCCACCAAAAACAAAGTTTTGTATTACTTCATCCCTTTCCAAACAGCCATCTACTAGAGCTGATTGTGCCCCATAACTAGAACATAATTCACAGAATACCAATGATATGGATCAAGTACATCAGATAGGAAATTATCTGACCACTTGGTGTTCCTATGCCGAAGATGTTCTAGACGACCTAGGTGAACAAGTTGAACTTATCAATGCTAATCTTAAGTTGCTATATGATGAGCAACAAAGAGAGAAGCAAGAAAAGGAAGAAAGGATAAGAAGAAAACAAAAGAAAAAGGCCAGAGAAATTCCAAAATTTCATAGAGATATGTCTGTCCCTAATCATTGGGATTTAGACGAAGAAAGTGAAGAGAAATCAGAAGAAAAAACTTCTGCAGATGAAGGTACTTCTAAAGATACTGGGAAATTAACCAGTGAATCTAAGACATTCAGAGCACATAAACCTTTTGAATCAAAGAAAGAAGTAATGACTTTGTCAGAAGCTGCCTCTAAATTTCCATCTTTTATTTTTCCATCTATACGTAATCAGAATAAGGCACATGTGTTCAAAGAAGTAGCTAAATATCCAAGAATAGAAGAAGATCTGTCAGCAGCAAATGCCAGTGGCTACATTCTAGATCTAGATAGTTCTTCTAACCCTGGAGAATCAATTAGAATCTGGATAGGAGCCCTATATCAGATGCAGGTTACAACAAAATTGGATAATATATCTATTATGCTTTTAGCAGAAAAAAGAATGGCAAGAATGGTCTATGATTGGTGGATGGGACCATCTCCAGAAGAAAGAATAGCCGTTATGGAATCAGGTTTAGCCACTCTAGAGGTGTTACTCAAAACACAGTTCATACCAGAACCAATAGATGAGAAAAAACAGCTTATAACTGATCTTAGCAGAATGGAATTAAAAGATCTCAAATATTTAGATCAATTCAGCAAAGATTTTATGGCTAAGGTTTTTTAAAGCAAATCTCCCTAATGATGTGGCTCAGAAAATCTCATACCTGTCAAAACTACCCGGCAACTTAGGAGACCTCGTGATGAAAGATATAGAGTTGCAATACAAAACATTAGAGCAGATATATTGGGTTGATCTTCTGTTTCGTGTTTCAGTAAAAGTTAAATATTTATGTTGGCAGAAGAAAGCTCATGATCTTACTCCAAGCTCCAATGTTTGTCAAGCAGTATTGCCATGGACACCTTTTAAGTCAAAGAGAAAATCAAAAAGGTATGGCAAATACAAACCTCAGAGAGTCTCTAATCCAAGAAAGCCATTCAGAAAATATAAATTTTTGAAGAAAAGAAAGAATCCACGAAACAACAACTGTTGTTTCATTTGTAAAAAAGAAGGACATTTTGCAAGGAAGTGTCCACAAAAGTCATCCAGTGCTTTGAAGGCTTGTATAGATATTAATGAATTCTAGGATGATTGGTCAATTGTAAATTCAGATGATGATGTTTCAGATGTATATATTTTAACTGAAATATTAGATGCAGAAGAAGAAGAAGAAGAAGACACTGTACAGAAAATGAATGTATGTCAGTCATGTTCAGATGATGAGTGGTTCGAAGAAAAGCATTATAGTGAAGCAGAAAGTAGCACAGACTATGAAGTCACTAGTGAAACATCAGATGATTCAGATAATGAATCTGTAAGCACTATTTCTTTATCAGTCAAACAAGGTAAACAGCCTGCTTCACCATTCCCACAGATAAATGCTTTTTGTCCATTTGAAAAGAAAACAACTGTTTCCACAAGTCTTCCACAACCAGAGATTAAACGAATAGAGGAAAATGCATTATTGAAAAAGAATGTCAAAACAAATAGCCTAATTTATATCCCAGTTCAAGTTCAAGTAAAAAATGAATGGATTTCTGTAGATGCTTTTGTTGATATCGGTGGATCAAATAATTTGGTTAGATCGTATTTATTCAAATCTCTGTGGAAACCGCTAAAAAACATTTTGGTTTCATAAACCATAGGAGGATCAGTGAATCTGACACATTATGTTGATAATATCTCTTTAAAAGTAGGAGGGAGTATTGCTAAGATTTCTGCAATTCAACATTTTGATCCCTCAGCAAGTCTTATGTTGGGAATGCCATTTATAAATTCCATTCTTCCAGTTACAATCAGTCAAGATAAGCTGGTTATTAATCTGAAAAAGAAAGCTATTGTTATTCCTAGATTGTTTATTGCAAACTCTGAAGCTAGGAAGGAAAATAGCCAGAAAAGAATAGGAACCAGAAAGCCAAAACAAGATTCTGATGATTGGCAGGAAGTATTACAATTTTATGAACAAAGAACAGAATCGAAGGCAAAACAATTGGCATGTATTTATCCCAACTGGTCAACAGAACAAAGTGATATCTATCAAAGACTTTTGAAAAGTTGCTATGAAAACCCACAACAATTTTGGGTAACAGA
>APFE030948444.1:0-16530 GCA_000404065.3 Pinus taeda | reverse complement strand
GTTCAAGCCCTAACTCCTTATATCCTGACCTCGTTGGGGACATGCAAAGAAAAACAGAGAAAAAGCAGACCGCTCTGATACCACTGATCCGGATTTAAACAGGAACGCAATAAATTACAGAGATAACCATATACACAAAGATGCAGCAAAATAATACTTCATTTCATTAATGGAAAATACTGAAATATGCTTACAACCAGAAATGGAAATAAACTAGCTAGGGCGATGGCAGCTTATCTCTGAGAAGAGATGTGTGGCTACATGCCTCTGAACTGTTTCGAACTGTGTTACAATGAGGCTCGAAGGCCTATTTATTGTTGAGAAACAATGGAAAAACCTTCACATTCCAAAATCTAACCCTAGAAGATGAAACGCCAAATTGTGGGCCCCGTTTTGGGTAAATTAGTACATCCATTTCCCGGGGTCGTAACTTTGGCATACGATCTCAGTTTGACGCGTATGATAGCTCGTTAGAAAGATCTATCTGAGAACTACCACTTTGGGAAGGGAAACATAGGTCCATGGACCCATGTTGCCCCCAGATTTCCCAAAAAATGTCGTTTAGGGCCTCAAACTGACACTGGAAGTTTAGGACCCCAAAAAAACTACTAAAAATAGTAAATTGTGCTACAATTACGGAAACTGAAAAACTGAAAGAGACAGTT
The DNA here is from genome assembly GCA_000404065.3 of Pinus taeda. Taxonomy (NCBI): domain Eukaryota; kingdom Viridiplantae; phylum Streptophyta; class Pinopsida; order Pinales; family Pinaceae; genus Pinus; species Pinus taeda. Next base: position 15,865 of record APFE030948444.1, on the reverse strand, counting down.
GAGGGGGTCCAAATGGGATAGGTGGGTGGCCACCAACATCCACCTGGATCAGTCATCTACAAGTTGGTCATCATCGTCATCATAAAAATCTGAAAAGATGAATGACAAGTTTAAGGAGGTAATTAGTATCTCAATTACCATTCCTTTCATTTATGTGCATAACACTTCTTTTGCAGTGTTTAAGCAACATACCAAAGGCATAGGCATGAAGTTGCTTTCCAAGATTGGTTATGAAGGTGGAGGCCTTGACATGAATGGCCAAGGTATTACCAATCTAATTATGGCTGAGGAGAGATTGAAGTATCAGAGATTGGGATATGGTTGAAGGGATTTTGGAGAATGCTCCAAACGGATTGAGGAGCATTAACCATCTGGGGATGAGATGTCACAACCTTGTGACAATGTTCATTCATCTCCAAAGAAACATGAATACTTGAAGGAACCTTGCATGGAATCGTCCACTCCACTTCGTCAAAGTTGCATCCCTAGAGACAAGTATAACTCTCATGGGTGTTTTCCAATGCGTCAAAATTTTGAATATTTTTGGAATAAGTACCCCAGTACATTTTGTGATGCATTTGACCATTATGTGGTTGTATGTGAGCATCATATGATAATGGTTAAAAGAATGAATCAAATTCTAGGCATCAAGCATAATGACTCTCCTTCACATGATAGACTTCTATGCCGACAAACAAAAGAAAGTTATTCTGTACTCATTGCAAGATGCATGGGCATGACATTGAACAATGTTGGAAGTTACATCAAGAGCTTTGTTCAAAGAAAGGTAAGGATATTGTGCAACATAATGAAAGAGGTGGCAAAGAGGAATCATAACAATCCTAAGCAACCTTCAAGGCAAAGATGATGCAAGAAAATAACCCATAATCCTAGGAGAGGCAAAGTTTGGGTATACTTATTATAAAGTTTCTTTGTAAATTTTGTAATTACTTGTTTAAGTATTTTTGTAAGTGAACAATCATTGTCACTATGTTCAACAAGTAGATGTTTTTCATTGATGTATGTATTGGCTTATTTATAGTCCACATGTTCAAGTACTTTTGTGAATGTACAAGATTGTCGTTCAAAGTTGTCTACAAGTTTGTCATGTATTCACTAATACAACTATTCAATATGAAACTTGCGTGAATAAAATCTCTATTTTTAATATCGTACATCATAACTATGTTTTGTAGGTAAGGCCAATTATATCATGGAAAAATTTGCAGCAATGTATTTTTGATGTACAAGCTTAGTTTGAAGATGTTAAGGCAAGTTTATGTTGTTTCTGAATTCCTAGATGGAATCAAGTTTGTCTTCAACATTTTAACTTCAAGATGAAGTGTTTTTGAGCCACGTAAAGATGAGATTAAAGAGAATGTTCAGATTCCACTCATCAATATTTTTATTCTTGCATCAACAATAAGAATGTTGGCTCAATTCTTAACAGGACAATAGGTCTTCATGAATAACATAGGTGAAGTGCCTTGATTGGGGCTTGAAGGGAACTAATTGAAAAGTATGCATTTTGGATTGATATTTTGGATGTTTTTGAGTTCCAGCCTCTTTATATTGACTAGGGAAGTAAGATTTTGGAGTCCAAAAGTTCCTAGTGGGGAGGTGTGATCAAGTGATCAATTTTTAACTCAAACATAAAAGTGCCCATAAAGTCTTGAAACTAATGCCAAATTGAAGTGCTTGTTGTTCTAAATTCAACGATGTTCATTTCACCTCAATCCGACACCATATGCTCAAGTTATCATGTTCTGATAATTTTCCCAAACATCTAAAACTTTAGCAAGTCTATTGACTGGGTGATTGTATGGTGAGTCAGCATGGTGACTGTGCAGGGTGATATTGAACCACAAGTTGACACTTGGCATCCTCTAGTTCATTGGTTTTTGGGTGCATTTGATTGGTTTGTGGTGGACCAGTAATATGGTGCCACAGGGCCCAATCATGGGTTGCCACATGGAACCCCAAGGGTCATGTAAAATAAAGGTTATGGAAGGAGTGAGGTTTAGGTGGTTCGAACTCTCAACCTCCCACTTCACAATAGTGCACCTTACCAACTGTCCTAGAAGTGGTTCTTATTACACTATCAGCAAAACACATATTTAAATTTTAATTTGGCACCTATTGGGGGAAGGGGTCGGGTTTCCAGCCCCAACCCCCGATCATGATGGTGTCATATGCCCTTGGCGCAAAGGGTTTAGAGCTAGTGGAAGAGAGGGCTAATCCATAGGCCCAACACTTGGTTCCGTCGAACGCCATGAGACCATGGTACAGTGGTGGAGAGGGCTTGGGGTTCGGCCTAGCCTAAGGTCATGACCTTGGTACGATACCACAGGCTCCAGGGTAAGGCACTAGTATGGAGGGGCTAACTCTTAAGCCCGACCCTAGTCACGACTCCAGCATACGACCAAAAAACAGAGTTTTGGGTGCTCATAGGTAGGTGCTACGAAGTGGGGGACAACGTCAGGGTTATATGTCACTTACAAGACCACGCTCCAGAAGCCAAGGGACTCGACGAAAGGGAGGGAGGTTAGCCCGACCCTTGGTCCTGTGGCACCCAACAGCACTACGCCCCTGTGTTTAGGTTCTTAACCAGTGGGGGCGAGCATTAAGTCCCAACCCTTAGCCCTATGTGGCTCATGTGGCTGTGATTTTCGGAGTTAAGGGGTTAGAGGAAAATTTAATGATCCTACAAAATGCATCGATGGAGGGTGGAATTTCCACTTCATTAGTGAAAAATAAGGTGAATTTGTAGAACAGTTAGATTGCTGGTCGAGCTTGTAACAATTAAAAGTAAAATTCATATGGAGCTTTAGAGAGCCATAGATTTTGGAGTTTTTGGCCAAATTGAGCTCAGAAAGATGTCTTTAGATGTTTTGAATCTATTGGTAATCTCTAATTTCTAATTTGAGAACATCTAATTAGTCCTTTTTTTAGGTTTGAGACTAAATGTGTATGGATCAATCAGGGTTCGGAAGCAGTTCTGGAAGCTGTTTGGGAATGGAGTAGGCCTTGTAGGGGATTTCTCATATTCAAAAGTCTACTACAATAGCTGTAACTTGCAGGTTTAGGTCAAGTTCAGTTTTCTCATTATGTTATGTTGAAGGAAGTTTTTTTATGTGCTTCAATGTGGAATTGAAGAGCTCACATGCTCATTTTATCTCATTTCAATTGGAGTATGACATCTTTGTAGGATATGCTTTGAGTTGCTGTTATTTGTGAGAGTTCTTTGTAGGAGAACATTACCTTGCAGGGGTAATAGCCACTTGTTTATCATCAACTAACTATTTATGTACTCCAATATTTCTACTAAATATATGAGTGGTCTAGCTATGTTGGCAGACCTAGAGATGTAGCCCAAGAGGAGTGAACTCCGCCAACAAATCTTTTGTTATCTCTTCATTATGTTTGCATGAGTTATATGTTGTTATGTTGCTTATATTAAGTTACATGTGAGGACTAATTCATGACTTAAAGAGACATTGGAAAAACATGTTTGTTCAAGACCCATTTTACCTTACAAAACATCAACGCGGTCCTATTTTTGTTTTTGTTTGATTTTGGAAAAGAGGAAGAAATCACCTACTCCAATCTCAGATCATTTCTAGAGTTCATAGATATAATATTCTTGTTAGAAATTTTGAATTATTTTTGATAAGTTGTAAGTATCCCTTAGAAATATTGAATTAAGAGGGAGCCTTCACCATTTTACCAAAAGAATAAGTATATTGTTCTTTGTTTCATATTTCACGTATGATTTCCTCCACATATCTAGATTTGTTTGTAGTGCATACTAATAATCCTCCCTTTATATTTTTCCTTAGTAGGAAAGATTGTAGAATACACCCAGGTTATGGAGGAAACTTTAAAAGAAAGACTTGAATCATAAGGAATCCCTTAAAGAAAAGGATGTCCTACAAGGTTTGTTAAAGAACAAATCAAGGTATGTTTGATTTGATTTAACTCGTTTCATATAAGAAGGGTATGATTATTCTTCATTTGAAATTTGATTTATATTACTCTCTTATGTCTAGGGTTTTGAATCATAAAGATTCTTATTAGGGTGATTAATCAATTAGATTGAATCTACCTTTGTTATACTATCTCTTTTCATTTGATCATTTTTGTGAAACCCAAACCTTTAGGGTTCATTGTAAAACCCTAACATTTTTTATGCTAAGGGCATGTCAATGTTAATAATGAAACCTCAGTCTACTTAGAGGTTGTTAATAAAGTGTAGAACATATGATGAAATCCTATTCTCTTGATGTTTAGGGTTTTGATAATGGTAAAAATCCTAGTCCTTTAGGGTTTGTTGTTAATGTCTAGGTTATAAACCAATACCCTATATATTTAATGTTTGATAGGGGTTTATGACAAAACCCTTGTAGTAAGTAATATAAGATCCTAGAAATGAATCTCTAGGTTTATGTGCTTCCATATGATCGAAACCCTAGCCTGGTGAAAATTGTTGTACATCTAATTTTTGGAGTTTAATATCTGCATCTAGGGTTTACAATAATATCGTAGTAAGAAATTGATATAATGAAATAATAATCCTAGATATGTATATGCTAATATGTTAACTTAATTGTTGATTATTTAGTTTTTCTAGTGAAATCTAGGGTTACTAACAAAACCCTACTAGATTTTGACATAATATTGAAGCCCTAGATGAATAGTTCTATGATTGGATTGATATCTTAATCGAGTTGACTATATCTAAGGCTTTGATCAGTAAACTGTTGTGGATATTCCACTAGACAGTTCGCCACAACAAATCTGATAATATTATACTAAAAATATGAGATTCTACACTATTACAGTTTCATTTAATTTCTAGATCTGTAAAATTAACTGTAATTAGTGCATGCATGTAAAAGTAAATCAAGCAGAAAAGTAGAGAATGAAAAAATAATCTCACACACACATAATACACAAGATATTCTCTATGGGAAACCCTTTCGGGAGAAAACCCAGCTGGAAGGTGAGGTCGCTCCGCTCTCTTTCTCTATCTGGAAATATGGTTGCAAATATAAAGAAGTAATGTCTGTGGCCCGTGAACTGCTACTGTGCACAGATCCTCTCTGTGTGATCTACCTCCTATCTCTCATGGCTATCTTTTCTCAACTATGGAACAAAATTCTCTCGAAAGAATGGAATGCCTATTCCTCCTGGTGGCCTGGTTATAACACAGGCAGATAGCCTACTAGTGGTTAAGTTTGACTACGTCAACTCTTAACTAGAGTTACAAAATAGACTCTTCTAGAGTCTTTTACATTACAAACATGTGGCTAGCCCATTTTTCATGAATAATGGGGGCTGATGCGACATCTTCCCGAACTATACGTGTGAAAACAGAAAGGTCAACTTCTGAGTGGCATAACTTTTTCATACAAACTCTGATTGAAATGATTCTTCTGCCATTGGAAATATTTTTGTGTGTATAATAGCATGAAAATGTGTTATGCCTTGGAAATAAATTTTTACCCCCAAAAAACATCGTTTGATGCCTCAAAACGATCTCAAAAGGTTTCAGACCCTATTTCACCAAACTATGTCCCACTGGTAAAAATGATCTTGTGAGTTGATTGCTCCACTTTTTCCACTCCAAATGCATCGATATGGATGAAAAATAATATAATGATCCAATTCATATTAGGATTTAAGTCTTGATGATAGAGTCTAGGGTTCGTGACAAAACCCTTGCAAAGTTGTTGAAGTCTAGAATATAAAAGATGTAACCCTTACTGATTATGAACCTAACTAGGTTTAAGTTTTGATGTCTAAATCTGATTATTTTGATACTTCCATTATTTTGATATAATTGACTTCATGCTTTTGTATATTTGTACTTGGTTATACTTTGAAGATTTGCATGTACACAATCTTCAAGATATTGAAGATGTTCATAATTGAAGATAACTTAGTGATGATGACAGATAACCTTGTTGCTATAAAAAAAAAAAAGAATGAAGTTCCTAAAGAAATGAAGCCTTGAAAGGTTGAAGTTTCTTTGATATTATAAAAGAAGAAAGTTGTCAATCTCCCTAAATTTTGGATAGAAGAAAAGGTATATCTTTCTGTTAAGAGGGAGGGAATATTATGACAGTCATAGTAAATACCTTGAAGAAAGAATGAAACCAAAGAATGAATGAAAGTACTACAAATGTATGTTCGTGATTCATGAAGTTGCAAAAGACTTAAGAAATACTAAGGCTATATTTGGTGTTGTTGAAGAAGTGAAAGAAGAAAGCTTTCGACAGGATGTATTTGGATAATTTGATGCATCAAAACGAATAAGGACCTTGAAGGTTTGTGTTTACTTGTATATATTTGAAAGTTTATTACTAATTGGGGTTGTGATTGTGCAAGATCTCTCTGTAAGAAGGTTGAACATTTTGAAACATGCTTGGACTGATGTGTAGATTTTTACTGTAGATTCAATATCTTATGTGATTTGCTAAAATACAAGACAAGAATCTACTCTACTCTTCAGCGGAAACCAAAGTTGATTGATGAAAACAATAAGTAGAAAAGGAAGAATATTAATCGCACATAACACTGTTTCTCTCGGGAAAGCAACTGCTAAAAACCTTGACTATCTATATTGCATTAACTAGAAGATTTGAGAAGAAAATACAATGCTTGTTCAACTAGAACAATTCATGTACAAGTACAATCTCTCTCTCTACTTCCTAGGCAAGCCTTGGATGAATACAATATTCTTTGCTCAATCTTGAGCTCAACCTGCACAAGTATTTCCTATCCTCTGCCTGATTGAATTCCTTTGGCCAGCGCTTAGCCAAATTCCTAGCCTTCCAAGTCCCTGCTTCCTTGTGCTATGCTGATAGAATTAGCTCGTATTTAATTGGGAAATTCTACACCCATGACTGCACAATCCATCCATAGGCCCTCAAATGATTACATGCACCATATGTACAACTCGGAAAATTATACAACTAATAGTACACTGTCCCCGAACTCTAATCTCAACGGGTCTTCCTTTTAATTGACATTCATGAGTTATTTATGAGTGAATCTTCAGTTAACTGGTGTGGTACTAGTGATGAATTGGTGCACTACTCCACTACTAGACCTCTACTAGTTCCTCCAATAATTAGAACTAGTTTAACTAACTATAACTCAGTTAGACTGAGTTATCTAATTACAACTCAAAAGAACTCAACTTGGGCCCCTAAAATTTAAGGATCACTCTACATGTCTTTAGATAGACTTCCAACTCAAATTTCATAAGTCAATTAAGTCAATTTAACTTAATTAACTATTACAAGTTGCTATGAGAATATAACTACATTTTAATTCATAATTTAATTCAAGGACAAATTAAATTGGAATTTCTAGATGCTATTTTTAACATTTCTTGTTGTTATTTTCAACACTCCCTCTCAACAAGAAAGGAATTCAACTCTATCTTGATCCAGTACCTTTGGAATGTTCTGCATGCAACACTTCTCTCTAGTGTTGTTGCTACCGCAACTTCTGAAAATGAAAAAGCATCCAAACTGAATCAGTATGATGCATCTGTTATCAAAGTCTTTGACTGCTACTAGCTCTACCTTTGTTGACTGAAATCTTTGTGCTTCTGTTGACTCTGCCTCTGTTCCATCTGCGTTGTTCTCAACTCTACTTTGTGCTCTTCAGTATCTAACTGTTGCTAGCCTCTACTTCTGTTCCATCTGCACTGCTGTCAACTTTGCTTTGCGCTCTCCATTATCTAACTGTTGCTAGCCTCTGCCTCTATCACTTTCATAACTGACTACATCAACCTCCACTGATCCATCTTTCTACTATGTACTTTGGGCTCCCGTAGCAAGGTAGTGATCCATGAGACAAAACATCTCAATGGAACCTGCCCAATTTTTGCACTCTTCGGACCATTACTTCACATCGCCCCACCTCTCACCTAGAGGTATGGCTACATGTGCTTCCTCTACCCACTTGGCTCGAAATTTCCCCTATTGGAGGTATCTGCTTGAGTGGATGCCTCCACTTAGTCTCCTCTCTGCTTCTCGAGTTGTAGTTTCTCCAAAAATTTCTGAGGCTGCTTCTTCTATGCTTGAGTGGATCTCTCCACTTGGTCTCCTCTCTGCTTCTCTAATTGTGGTTGCTCCACAACTTTTTGAGACTGCTTTTGAGGCTGCTTCTAGGGCTGCATGTTGAGAGGTAATTAATTCTCCCTTTCAATCACCAAGTCTCTAACCTTTGCCTTGCTCCTCAAGGCTTTGCATGCATCTTCGAACTCGAGAGCATATAGGTTCTTGACTTGCACACCAATCTGTTTCACCTGTCCTGTGGCAATGTGTTTAAGGAAAACCTTTCCCTTACTAAAAATCACATATTAGCCATGGTCTTCCAATACCGCGACGAAAGCGAGATTCTTCTTTAGTCCTAGAACATTCATCACATCTTTGACTATGAGATGGGAGCCAAACTCCCTCTAAAAGGTAATTGTATCGATCCCAGTAGCGTTATACCTCCCATCATCTCCAAACTCTATGTTCTGCTTGAGGTATTTCTCCTCAAAATCACTAAAGAGATCTCTATTCCCCATCATATGGAACGAGGCACCACCATCGAGATACCACATGCTTCCCATTACAGTGTTGGTCATGCATGCAATGAGAGTGAAATCAATTTGAATTGTGAAGCTAAAGCTTCACTTGCTACTGCAACTGCAGGCTCCTCCTGGCTTGCTTTCTTTTGTGGGCAATTCTTGGAAAAGTTCCCGTACTCATGACAGTGAAAGCACTTGACTTTCGACAAGTCCTTCTTCTTGCCGCCCTCATCACCTTGGGAATTCTTTCCCTTGGCTTTCTTTTCTTTGCTGACTAATGCAAATTCCTCTTCCACTTCTTTGGAAGAGGTCGCGTCTCTAGTGTTCCACCAAATCTCTTCCTATACCAAATCCGACCACAGCCATTCCCAATATGTTAGCTTCTCCCTCTCATTAACAAAGTCCTGGTAACTATGCCAGCCCTTGGGAAGTCCTAGAAGAGCTAGGCTCACCATATCGTCTTCGGCAATAGTAATCTCGACACTTCCAATCTCATCCTGACAATGGGTGAACTTGGTCAAGTACTTCGGAATTGAGTCGCCCTTCTCCATCTTGATCTTTCTGAGTTTATCCTTAAGTTCCAACTTCCTATGGTCACTGTTATTTTGAAACAGGTCCATCAATGGCTTCCACATAGAATATGGAGTACCCTTAACATGGAGACTCGAGACAATGTGGTCTTGAACTCCTTCCAGGATAATTCTTCTCACTTTTGCCACATACTTTATCCATTCAACCAGATCTTTAGCATTCGATTTTGGAGGCTTAAGAATGTCATGATCTATGAATTCCTTGAGGACATTGTCTTCTAACACTGCCTCCATCCTGTCCTTCCAAGCTATGTAATTCATTATTCCCTCCAAGGCATACTCAAGTCGCAAACCGTAGAATGACATATTATTGCTCTAAAGTATGAACTTGCAAAATTAATTTTCAGCTGCATAACAAACTCGAATTATTCTCTTCTATATTGTCTTCAGCTCTGATACCATGTAGATTTTTATTATAGAGTCAACAACTTATGTGATTTGCTAAAACACAAGACAAGAATCTACTCTACTCTTCAGTAGAAACCACAATTGACCGATGAAAACAATAAGCAGAAAAGGAAGAATATCAATCGAACATAACACAATATTTCTCAGGGAAAAATAACTGCTAAAAACCTCGATTATCTATATTTTATTAACTAGAAGATCTGAGAAGAAAATAAAATGCTTTTTCAACCAGAACAATTCATGCACAAGTACAATTTATCTCTTTGCTTCCTTGGCAAGCCTGGGATGAATACAATATACACTGCACAACCTTGAGCTCAACCTGCACAAGTATTTCCTATCTTCTCCCTGATTGACTTCCTTTGGCCAACACTTATCCAAATTCCTAGCCTTCCAAGCCCCTACTTCCTTGCATTGTGTTGATAGAATTAGCCCGTATTTAATTGGGAAATTCTCCACCCATGGCTGCGCAATCCATCCATAGGCCCTCAACTGATTGCATATGCCATCTGTACAACTCAGAAAATTATACAATTGATAATATACTATCCCTGAACTCTAATCTCAATTGGTTCTTCCTATGAAATGACATGCATGAGTTATTTATGAGTGAATCTTAAGTTAACTGGTGTGGTATTAGTGATGCATTGGTGCACTACTCCACTACTAGACATCTACTAGTTCCTTCAACAATTAGAACTAGTTTAACTGACTATAACTCGGTTAGACTAAGTTATCTAATTACAACTCAAAAGAACTCAACCTAGGCCCCTAAAATTTAGGGATCACTCTACATGACTCTAGATATACTTCCAACTCAAGTTTCCTAAGTCAATTAAGTCAATTTAACTTAATTAACTATTACAAGTTGCTATGAGAATATAATTACAATTTAATTCAAGAACAAATTAAAATGGAATTTCTAGATGTTATTTTTAACATTTCTTGCTGTCAATTTCAACATGATGGACATATCTGATTTAGTCAATAGGGAAATATGAAAGCTTCTTGGGGTGACATCTAGCTGACCTATGATAATGTCTATATCCCAAAGTAGGGAGGGTGGCGTTGGTCTTGGAGCTTCGACCTTGGATACACACCTAGATCTTTGGGTTGGTGTTAGAGCTTAAAAGCCTGATGGTACCTAGAGTGGCTAAAGCTTGAGTACACCTTAGTCCCACTGCATTAGAATACCCTGGATAGATATCTAATCTGTAGCACTATATGTGTTGTGACTCTTCATATAGCATATTATTTTGAGATCTTCCATGTACCTTTGAATATATGTAATTATGAACACCTCCCTAGTAAAGAGGGAGTGTTGAAAAATGTAATTAATGTTAGTCTTCATAATTGTATTTGATTCATGATGTGATATATTTGTTAAAAGAAAGAAAAATAAATTTTATTATGAAAGAAAATTATTTATTAAGCACAGGTTTCATGCTTTATTATTTTATTTCTGTTTCAAAGCCTCCATTGTAGGCTTCTAAGGTTTATGTCAACAGTCCTTGTCCTTATTATCAAGTAAAAGACCCTTCTTGGGCTTTATCTATCAAGAAAGAAAATTGATTTTGATGTAAAATCCTAAAGTGATGCAACCTTTCGAACGAACTCTACGAAAACCGAGCAAAATCTACTAAATAGACCCTCTAGTTGGGGTCTTGAGAACCCGTCCCTTATCTAGCTACCGCCCAGGTCATAGCTACGTGAGGTTAGTTCAATACCTACTTATTGGATGATTTCTACCCAATTCGCATAGCCTCCCAAAGACGGCTCTAGAAACTAACCCTATCGGGCTAACTAAGGTGAGCTCAGTTCACGTTATTGGCCACTTCTTGTTGCCATACCCTAGTGGGAGCACCTTACACAGTCTCCCATCCACCCTCTCACTACAAACCGGTCCACTATCTGGAAGTCATCACCTCCGTGGAGAGGTAAGGGTAATAGGGGTTACTTTCTTTTCCGCGGGAAGCTGGCTGGCCCAAACCATAGCCATGCCAGGCCAAATAACCCTACAGTGAGGGGACCTCAGAAGGAGGGGAATATGATGGCTCTTACTTTCTCACTTGCTTTCTTTTCTTTTGTTGGACATAGCAGGACTCGAACCATGCGACATTAAGGCTCTACCGTTGAGCTATATGCCCCTTCCATACACCTTTCTTGCTTGCTTGATTGTTGGTGACGTTGGTGCCATTGAGATTGCTTGATTGCTTCTGGCTTGCTTGATCGTTGGTCACGTTAGTCATGTTGGTGCCATTGATTGTTTATGGCTTGCTTGATTACTTTTTTCTTGATTTGATATCTAAAGATTGCATGGATTTCTTATGAGTCATTTATGCCTCCTCCACCAAGTTAGCCTCAAGGAAGACAAGTTGGCCTAATTGAGAAGCATAATCCACTATATAAAGGCAACAAATCGATCTCGTTTGGAACATATCTCAAGCAAGTTCGATCTATAGTAACTAGAGGAAGAAAATGAGAGAGAAATCCCTAAGAAGAAGGAGAAAACCCCAGCGAAGAAGAAGGAAGCCTTTGTAAAGAAAAAGAAGTCTAATTTTCTCTCTATATTGCCACACATGTGAAGTTTTTGAGTCGCTGGGAGGGCTAAAATTTCAGAACTGCATTAGGGACCAAAATTCTAGAAGACGAGGGTCGAAATTCTGTGTTATTGCTAGGCTGAAGCTGGTAGAAAAAAATAAACTATTGAAGTTTGCATAATCATCTTGGAAAGTTGACTTGGTGGAGGAGGAAGGTCTTTTGGTTAGGTTTAAGGTTTTGGTTCGTCTCAATTTGATTTGAATCTATTAGTGGAAGAGTTTCACTGGGTTTTCCCTTGTATAGGGGTTTTAGCCCTGCCTGAGTGCCTACTTCTGATGTCATTGATCTTCATGCTTTTTTATTTGATGATTTCTTCATGAGAAGAAGGTAAAAGAAGAACATAAAGAAAGTTAATAAGAATACAAGAATATCACAAGTAATTGTCAACATAAGAAAATATTTCTTCTTTCATATTTTCTAACACTTGTCAGGCATTTTCATGCTATAAAACGAAGTCTAGAAGTCATAAAACTTACAAGGTGGTGGAAAGTTTAAAATGATGCAAAGAAAGATCAAGTTCAAGGGATACTCATGAAAACATTTAATGTTAGTAAACTAATGCTAGCATTAGTTTATTTGTGAAAAATGTTAATCAAAATGTAACTTATAACATAAGATATATGGGTTGAAGAATTAGATATCTATCTCGGGAAGAGGTTAAATAAAGTCTCAAACTTAAACATAAGGTATAACGTGAAATGCAATATGTGATTTCAACAAAACTTTAATTTAAACAATGATATATCATTATTTTTGTAACTAGTTAATTAAAAAACAAAAATAGAATACTGTAGTCTTTACAACCCAAAGAGGAAAGACTTATAACATTGTAAAGGGACTAACAACATTGTAAAAACAGTTGATTCTTAAAGAGAAAACAAGATACTCCAAAAGAGCAATTACACCAAAAATCAAAATCAAAATTCTCTCCTTAAACTGTTGGTCAAAATATAAGACATCATAGCCATCACATCACCATAAAAAACAATAAAATACATACAAATTAGAAACCAAGAGTGGTGGTGTTGCAAATTGCTACTTTCCAATGAAGGATTGAAGCTCTGTATTATTCCTTTTGCAGACTCTATATTATTCCATTTTGAGGTAGTCTAACTAGATTGTTTTTTGCCCTGAAAATCATGGAAATTCTGGTAATATTTTGATAAATTATGGTAGGGATTTTTGTAAATCCAGGTTACCGCTCTCAAACTTTAAGATTTTGGGTAATCCAGAGGTTTTTGATGGTGCTTAATCTATTTCCACCATCAGAAACATGATTTAAACACTGCTTCTGCAAAATTTGTTGATTTTTTTTATTGCCTGGATTCTTGCCACTTTTGATCATACGAGCAATTCCTCCGCCTTGGTAGACTTGTAACCAGGCGGAGAAATTCCCCGGATAATCTGTCGGCCGGTAAATTTCCGACTCTAACTGCCTGCCATTCCTCTGCCCCTTCGAGGTCAATCTCTCCGTACTCAGATTTTGGCGATCCGATGTCTAATCACAACATATGCATCTTGTCACTGTAGTTCTACTTGATGCCCATCACATAAGCCATCCATCCATTGAACATCCCGTCGTGCATTCCCGCAAATTTGAATTTTGAATTTAAAATTTTGAAGTCACCAGATCGCGCCCATTGCGCCCTCCAGCAGGAGACCTCCTGAAGCCTGTAGTTGCCAGGAAGCACCTCTTCAAGCGAGGACAACAACGGTGGAAAATGCAGCTACACAAAACAGAGATCTCATTGCAAACGCTCATTTAATGAAAGTGGAAACGTGGAAGAGGGAATGCCAAGGACTGCAATGGAAAGCAGAAAACTCATCCACAAGAAAATCAAATGAACAAGAAGTTAACTTTCATCAATTCCAACTCACTACACGGATCGATTCACATCAGCAACTCCAAGTCACTACACGGATCGATTCAAATCATCAACTCTGATTTTGCTACAAATTATTGCCGCCACCTGCAATTTAACTTGTAAAACAAATAACTAAAGGCGTAATAAATTATCTTTTTCTGGTTTTACTACAAGCTATTGGGCCTTCTCTGATTTATCAATGAAATTTGGGCCTTCTCTGATTTATCAATGAAATTTGCAAAGTCTTGCAAGGAGTTTTGGGGCTTCTCTGATTTATCAATGAAATTTGCAAACTCTTACAAAGAGTTTTGTGATTCGTCAGTAAATTAAATCATTTAGATTTAGTGTAAAATATTGGTTCATTTGCACATTTCAATGTGATTTACCTGCCAAGAAGATATTGTCATCTTAAAAAGATTTTTATCTTGGATGGTTACATGTTTTCCATATAATTTATTTTTAAAATTATCTAAATGAAAATTAAAAGAAAAATTTACTATTTAAATTGTGATTTATTTGTAAAATCGCCGATCTAAACCAAATCAAGAAAACCTTTGATATCCATACGCAAGTTTTTTCTCTGAATTTTATCCGTGACTGGATCTCAGATCTCACCTTAATATAACTTTACTCGCTGCATTGATGTGAAATCGTTAAGAGAATGACTAATTCGGCCGGAAATTAGTGCGGTAAACTATTTTAGTCTGGGAAAGAAATATCGCTTTCATTTTATAACTTTTTGTCTTTCTTAATGAGCTTTAAAAAAATCTGAGTTTGCGGAAGTTTTCTCAATAATTAGGTGAAAGATAAGTTCTAATTAGCTAAGACTATTAAGAAATGGTGACCAGATATATCTCACTATTTTAGTAAATGGGTTTGAGGGAGAGGATGCAGTTAATGCTTAGAACATGATGGAATCTAGATATGTGTGGAGTTGTAGAAATTAGTTGGTAGTAAAGTAAAGTTTATGATGTATAAGTGACTCCACGAAGGATATAAGCAATTGTGGGTAGTGAAGCAATACTATGAGGTTGAAAATTTTATAAGAGAATAAAAATAATGCATCTCCAAATACATAATATCTTAGTTATGATTGGATATTACCCTAAGAAAAGCTAGTTCCAATAAAATAAATATAATAATTTAGCAAACTTTTCCTTTTGTTCGCTGAGTATTCATATTTTACAGTGAAAAAATAAATAAAATGTTAACATAACACTTTTCTTGCCTAAGCATTACATTTGTTGGCTGACTATTCATATTTTAAAGTGAAAAATTAAATAAAGTGTTAACAGAACACTTTTCTTGCCTAAGCATTACACTAACCTAATGTTGTAAGTAAGAAAAAAGAACTATCTATTGTAATATTATGCAGAAAGAAGCAATAATCTATCAAGAGAATCACCAATGTTGACGTCTTAACAAATCTTAGAAAATTGATTGGAGTTACAAAGTTTGTGGGCACCACTTAACATTTTTTGTTGTGGACACCACTTGAACAATTTTTTTTCTTTGTTCTAAAGTTTATCTAGGATGTTAGTTGCTCATGAAGTAAAATTTCTTGAGGCCCTAACATTGATAATCCACTCATTTCACCTCAACAACCATTCCATTGTCTCACATGTTTACCATATATTTCTCTTTTGAATATCTTTTCTCAGTCTATTAGAGATTCATTCTATTTCATTTGAACGGTCATTCATTTTGATAACCTATACCTTGATAAATCCAAAGTAAAAATAAATCTATACTAATATTTTTTTTGCAATTTTTTAAAAACAATACTAATATTTTTTTTGCAAATTTTT
>APFE030948434.1:36433-61351 GCA_000404065.3 Pinus taeda | reverse complement strand
GAAGAGAGCTGTAATACAAAATGTGCAAAAATGCATGGCAGCACTAGGCTGAATGTGCTCTATGAAATGTTGGTATAAAGGGCGGTGGTTTAAGGATGGCCACCAACACTAGGACGCTTAGTGCAGTTCCCCGAACTCTTCCAAAACTGGCAAGAAGCTGAAGTCTTCTGCTAGAGGAAGTGATCCTATTGTTTTAAAGAGGGAAACCTTCAACCATAAAAGGGAGGTCTCACCCCGCATAAAAGGTAAAACTTAAACCTGAAAAGGGAAGTCTCAACCTATGATGGTTTAAGGATGACCAACAACTCTGGAATGCTTAATGCAATTCCTGGAACTCTTCCAATACTGGCAAGAAGCTGGAGTCTTCTGCTAGAGGAAGTGTTCTCAATTTTGTTCCCGGAACTCTTCCAAAGCTAGCAAGAAGCTGAAGTCTTCTGCTAGAGGAAGTGTCCCAGATTGCCAACTGAAGGCATGGTCACGGGCATCTTTGTCTCTGGCTACAAATCTAAAACTAGTGTGGCAAGTTGTGGCTCAGGCTCGCTTGATGTGGCTTTTGAAGCTTGTAGATGACCATCATTTCCCCCCCTGTCAGATACAAGGTGAGAAGATGGAGAAAACTCAACTGCAAGACTGTTCAATATTCTGGAACAAGTTCTGACATGTGTTTGAAATATCTTCTTGGCTGTTGATGCCCATTGCCAAGAAGTGATCCATCCTAGATGAATCTTTGTTCTTGCAGGACGTTTGTTGCTGAAGCATCTGTGTGAAAAATGGGTGGTTTTATGACAGTGCTTACATGGATGAAGATCAAAACAGTGATCTTTCAGATGGCCAACTCGATCACAGTGTTGGCATTTCACGATTTGTTGTTGTTGCTGCTGTGGAAGAGGAGCAGAGTCTGGAACAACTGAAGCTGAACTGTCATGAGGAGCAGGTGAACTGTCATGAATGAAACCAGCACTCTGAAACTAAATGGGTTTTGAGTAGTCTGGAATATGAAAGGACAAGTCATTGTCATATCCAAGACCGGTTCTGTGCTTGTTGTGGACAAGCTATTCCCAAGGTCTGATGATGGGCTTGAGAAGTGCAAACTGAACTTCTGCATCTGCATGTACAACTGCTGCTTTATTTGGTACTAAATATGAATGAACTGTAACATTATGATGATGGGTGGTTGTCTCAATGTTCTGAACGAAAACAGGTTCAGAATGGTGTCTATTTTGATGTAGCTCTTCTTGTTGTAGCTGTGATTCAAGCTGCAAAAAATCGATCTTTTCTTGTGCATTTTGCAAATAAGTTTGAATTTCAAAAAGAGTTTCTTTGTTGACTTTGACCATCTCTTCAACAGTGGAATGAATTAGGATATTCAATAACTTTAATGCATCTTCAAGTTTGGCCATTATCTCAATAGATAAACCCTGATGTGCAAACAATGTTCTCCAAGGTGGGTGATTTCGTAAGCTTATTCACTGTACATTGTTTTTAATGCTTCCACATGTAGTAATAGTCTCCAAACAAACTTATATTATCCAATAGAAAATTAAATGCAACATACAGTGGATAGTAGCCTACTTACTCTCCTTATTCAAACTCGCAATAGGCATTATCAACTTAGCATTCAACGCTATCATTCATTGAATTCTCCAGCGCTTACTGTTCTGACTTCTCACAACAGCCTTTCAAAAATTCAACATTTTGCTGGACCTCCATTACTTGAAATTTTTATCAAATAGAAAGGCTGGTGCATAAAGATTTGACCGGCGCTTACAACTCACACTTGCACAAATTTCTATTCAAAGGATTTCAGTAGCAAGGTATAGATATTTTGATATTCAACTATTTGTTTTTACTGGCCATCCTTATGAGCAATTTTCAGGCAAGCTTGAACACGACCGGTATCGTGGAAATCCTCAGAAGCAGTTGCCAAATCGGAAAAAAATGGCGAATTATATCGTATGAATTCCTCTGGATACTAATTTTTACTGGTACAAAATTTGGTGCCGGAGATTGTATGAAGAAAGCCTTGGTTTGCAGGAAGTACAGTTCACAAGGCGAAGGGCGGTATTCTGTCGCAATCTTTGAATTTAATGAGATTTGTTGTGGGTTTGTTGAACTCGATCAGTTTAGTACCATGGCCATTGGCCCTGGTGGCCAACCATAATCTTCCACTCTCCACCTCTGCTCGGATGACTCAAATATCTGAACTGTCGAAAGGCCCTTATGCAATACATGCAATTTCCCTTCAAATACTAAACCACAGCAAGCAGAATTATGAGAATGTTGAAGTTCGGCTATAGGTTCCCATATATCTCGCTCTGGATCATATATTTCTACATTGAAAATAGACTTCCTAGAATAGTGAACCCACCTGCAACAATAATACTCTTATCCAGTACACAACAAGCAAACATTGTACGAGCAACCAGCATGTTAAACACACATATCTGCCTGAAGACATTGAAAGACTTGTAAGCCTTCAAATTCTCAACATTAGTTACAATTCTGATAACTTCAAAGCATTGCCAGATTCTATCTGTGGGCTGTCTGGGCTCGTTGAATTAGACGTGAGTTATAACCAGATTAAAAGGAACATATTAAAAGCCTTCCTGATCTATTTGGAGATCTGTTGCAGTTGAATCGACTAAATATCGAGGGGAACCCGATTATTGTGCCACCGCCGAGGGTCGTCGGAGCTGGCCTCACATAACCAGCGACATAGCCATTGTGAAGTGGTTGCTCATTAGAAATGGTTACAACATTATATGATGACAGGTCTGTAAGATCTCATGTATGCCGCATCAGAGATCTTGTTTCTACACCTGCCCTGCACTCATCACTGAACAAATGGAGAACGTTGTTGTTGAAGCTCCTTCCAATCTTCCTTTAAATCCCCAAATTGATTTGTTCAAACCTGTTCACCGAAGGTTATCAATAGGTTTCACTAGTGAATGAAACGATGAGATGCGTAGACTTCCTCTATACAATGTCGTGCTGATTCAGTATCTTCATTGCGTTCCAAAGCGCCTTCGATTCTTTGATTCTACTTGCTTTCAACTGGCATCTTCCTGAATTCAGCAAAGAATGGAGGAAATAAGGGAGCAATGGTTGGAATCAGGAATTATCGGAAGCGCTCTGGACAATTTCCAACCACTTAAGTTTTGTCCCGTCTACGATGAAAAGAAATTCGCCATGGGTGATGAAGTATCAGCCTCTGATGTGCACTGTGAACCTGAATTTCTTGATTATGACGCCATTGATATTGATACGAAGCCGCAAGAAATCTTTAAGCACGCCATTGATATTTATTTTCTGACGAGCCATTAGTCATTGGTGTTGTCGCAGCATGATATGTAAGACTCATTTGGTGTAGCTCTTTAACGGTGTCCAGACTCCAAAATTCGAGATCTCAGTGAGCTTTTTTTTTTTTTGAATTGGTTTTCACAACTTTATTCAACACAAAGTTAAAATGGGGACCTGAGCTCTTACACTGGGACCTGCAGACTGTAGACCAGGAGTTCTTGTAAATACCGTGACCGCCCCACGAGCTTCAGGCACGCGTTCCTCTTTCGCACATGTTTGGTGTGCAACTTCAGGGAGCGTTTCTCCTCTTAGACATTTGGTATGTCAGGCAGCCTTTCTTGTCAGGAAGCTTTATGTGTACAAGAGGCGTTCTGACGGGATATTGATCATCAGGCTGCGATTTTCAGATGGAGCATTATGTATATGGAGGGAGAAGATAGTGTGCAGAGGGAGCATCGTTTTGACACAGCACAGCTGGAAGGGAATATGCCAGATTATTTCAGGACAAAGGCAGTGCAGGTAATGAAGGCTATGTCAGCGCTATTCAAGGCAACTCAAACCAGTTGCTCAGGGAAAACATGCCACACATCATGGCTCTGATACCATGTTAAACAGACATGGTGAACGAGAAACAAATAGAAAGATAAATCATGTGAGTACAATTTTTATTCACAAATGATACATATTTATAGTACATGTGGTGACCGTTGGGATTCACATCCCAAGGTCCCTTGGACTGCTTTGTCCATTCGGCTTCCACACTAACCCATTTAGGATTAGGTGTCCAACACTCCTTATTTCTCCCATGTAGTTAAATGCCCTTTCCCATAAACATACATTCAACAGGCTGGAAAAAATAAATTTGCTGAAAACACAAATTCTGGAAAATTTACAGAATGCTGGAAATTGCAGAAATAAAAATCAATAGTAATAAACAGCCATTAAAACACATTAAAACACTGATATTTTTGGTCAACGTGACCCTGGAAAAACCCCCTACAACTCTTGGGGAAAACCAGTTTGAGAGCTCTTCTTTATTTCTGAAAAATGTCTTTTTACAGTAAGAGAAATATTCAGCAAAAATCAGCAAGAAAACTTTTACAACTTATCTCAGCCTTGCTGAAAAACTGTCCTGCTGAAACTTCGCTGTTGTTACTCCGCTGCTGAAACTCCGCTGCTGATACTCCGCAGCTCACTGTCCAGAAATCTCCCTTGCTCTCTTGCTCTCCTTCTCTCAATCTGCTCATGAAAGAATTGAATCGAATGTGATCTTTTCCTCATTTTCCTCCCTTAATATAACTCCAAGTGACTTTTGGGTGATCCAAGTGACTTTTGGGTGATCTCTAAATCCAATGGCTGAAATAGATTTAGATCAATGGCTGAGATTAAATGCACATTTAAATCTCACTTTATATTTTTTAATTCACCCCACTTTAATAAAGACCCACTTAGTCATTGATTTCCAAAGTCACTTTTCCTTTCTAATTTTTCATTGACTTTATAAAAGTCACTTTAAAATTAGACCTAGTAACTTTATCACTTAAAGTCACTTTTAAATTAGATTTTAACTTTATAAAAATTATAAAGTCACTTTAGGAGAAAAATTAAAATCTTTTGGACACTTTTCCCTAGGCCAAAGATCAAAGCCTAAGGGAACCACTTGTCCTCTGGTACCAAATTTCAACATCTATGTGCGTTCCAGAGGCTTATAACTTGTAAGGGAAGGTATGCAATTATTTTTCTTTACCATATAAGACTTATTCTCCACTTTACAGATGGTTGTGACGTCATTTTCCCTTTCTTCCTATGTTAAAGTTTGCATAAAGTGCCTAGAAGTGTTTAGTCGACATTTATAAGGGCCAAAACTAGTTATTGTCATTATAGTCTCATTAAAATGATTATTGTTCATGAGCTGGCATGAAGAAGAGAAAAATGGGCATAATTTTTGTTTACGAATTTTCCTTGGGAGGAGGAAAAAACAAAATACAAGTAGAGGGTAATTAGTCCTAAATTCAATAAGTCGAGAAAGGAGTTTGAAACCCCTGTTAAATTGTCCCCTAAGCATGAGAAAAGGTCGATAAAAACACCGAGATCGTAGGAAGCAGAGGGAAGTGTGGAAAAATCTCTAGATGCAATACTCTCAACAAACCCAATGCCTCCTCTAGAGAAGGAAACCCTGGCATCTTGATCCAAAATGGATCTAGTATAGGCTCTAAGTCTAAAAATATTCCTCACAAAGGAAAATCAAAGTTGAAGAATGCTCTTGGAAATAGTCTTATTGCATAGATCTCTTCATTCTGAATCTAACACAATTTCAATGGGCTAAAATGGGCTTCAGATGAAGAAGTTATTGTAAAAATAAATTTGCCCAATGTCCTTAGAAAAGGAGACAATTCTCATTAAATGGGACTTAAGGGAAAATGTGTTTTTAAACATAAAATCCCTTAAAGTTCATCGCATCACATTCCTTCATCGTATCACATATATGTTATAATGGAGCATTGTCGTTGCATCAGAGAAAGTCAAGCAGAGTGTTTAAAACACCCGTGACTATATGACTTGCCGACATGCAATGGCGCCGATAAGCGAAAGGCCGATTGATCAGAGATCGGCAAACGGGGAACCAAAATGCAAAGGGGTCATGTGATGCCGATAATGTGATATGCGATTGCAATCTACGTCGGCGATCAATGATCAAAGGATCCCCTATACAAAAGGCCACTGTGAATTGCAATTGTCATAAAGTGGGGCCGACGATCAGCATCAGTGATATATATCGGATCGGCGGATCGGATCAGCGATATATATATTGACCGGCACAGTAGATTGGGTCGATCTGATATGCCATATGCGATATCAGTGATCGAAGCGATCAAAGATTAGAGATTGGGGAATGAAAAGGATTGGGAAGCAGTAGACCCATGCGACGTGAGATTGCGATTTGCGATGAAGGCGCAGATCCGATAAGGTTATGGTCGCAATTTCATAATATTTGAAATCTCGCTGAACGGCCCATGATGTGTTTTTCCTGTGTATTCATTATTTGGATATTTTTGGAATGTAGGCAGAAGAACAACAAACTGTGTCATTCCCATTGGAAACAGTCCATCGCACCTATGCCATGCTATAAGCAGGATTTTCTGTAATAGGAATGCATTATACATAGAGAGTCACAGAGCCAAAGAGCTAGAGGGCTAGTCAAAGAGACAAAGGAATTATTAGACACAGAGAAACAAACAGGGAGCCGCAGAGCTAGAGGGATGCCTCACAAAAGCCCTATAGCACAGTTGAAAGGGGAGGTTTTGGAGTTGCTTGGAGGTCGAGCTAAACCAGAAGCTTAGAGAGCAAGAGCAGAGCCGGGAGCCAGAGCCAGAGTAAGAGCCAAGAGCCAAAGCCAAAGCTAGAGCCAGAGCCAAGAGCCAGAGCTAGAGCGAGAACTAGAGTCGAGAGCCAGAGCCAGAGCCGAGGGCTAGAGCCAGAGTGAGAGCCAGAGCCGAGAGCGAGAGCCAGAGATCCAAATGGCCAAGGATAAAAATAGTATTCTAATCCCAATGGTTCAGTCGTAACCTATTGGAGTTTAGCGTGGAACTTTTAAAAGAATTCAGCCATAATCCCAAAGAGTCTAATCGAGTTGATTAGAGCTCAAGGAGACATAGCCCAAGAGGTTTGAGTGAACTCCATATTATATTGCTATTATGTGTGATTGTGTATTGCTGCATTGTATTTGCTGTTATACGTTTTATATCAGTTCAAGCAAATAAACTTAAAGAACTTAACAGTTAAAGTACAAACACAAGCATACACCTATTTCAAGTTCTTTTAATTTTGCAAATTATCAATCATAAGCATAGATCTTGAAAATATACAAGCTTTGGAGTGGCAGAGGATCTTGTAAGCATGACAAGAAGCCTTTAGTGCCCCATTTCATATCAGGTGGTATCAGAGCTGGTTATATCAGAGCATCAGGTTGATTAACCCCACCTTCAAAGAAGGTTATATTAGAGCAAGTTATACTAGATTAGGTGTTCCCATGATGTTTGATCGATCAAAGAAGGATGCTTGATTAACAAAGAAATCTATTTGCTTGTTTAACTTGAGAGGTGTTTAAACAGTCAAGGATTAATTGTTCGATTGTTTGTAAGCTGCCTATTGTTTGAGTTGCAAAGGTTCAGGGAAAGCTATTGATAAGCTAAGTCTAGGAGAGGACAAGAAGGATGAAGGGCTAAAGGCATTCTTCTTATCCCAGAGGACCTCAAAGCAATCCTTGAAGCACAAGAGATTTGTTGCAAAAGGTTGCTTGAATAAGCTCTTTGTTAATATTGTTTCAAGTTGTTTGTTCATTCTGATAAGGACAACTTCTATAAGTGAGTCTTCAAATTCTTCTTTCTTCACAAGATTCTTTGATGAAGACAAGAAGAAAGACTTGTTCACCATGATGGATATGGTGAGAGAAATGTATGAGGATGGAAGGAAGAGCATCATACTTAGAGAGTAGTTGAATTCCATGAAGGAAGAGAAGCAATTTCTTTTTGACAAATTGCAGGAAATGGAGAGGCAACTTCATATTGCAAACATGAACCTGAAAATGATGCATGAGTTGGAGACACAACTCCTTGTTGCCAAAGAAGCCTTGGTCAAGTATCAACTTGAAGAAGAGGTAAACAATTCCTGTTTGTCTTCAAATTGTTCTAAGAATGTTTATGTTGGTTCTTTTGAAAAACATACCAGAGGAATAGGGTCCAAGTTAATGTCCAAGATGGGCTATGAAGGAAAAGGCTTGGGAAAACATTGCATGTTCCTTTTGTGGTTTGGTTAACCGTAATGTTTCTAGATGTTGGAAGAGAACAACCACATACAGGAAACTTTTGAAGGAAAGAAAGCAAGAAGGCAAAGGTCCACTGGACAAGGAAAACCGCGCTGTCAAGAGGATGCACATGTGTTGCACTTACTAGCATAAGCAAGGACATATTGCTGCAAAATGTTGAACTCTGAATCCAACAATGCTTCCACGAAACTTGAAGAAGGTGGAAAGAAAGAATGGCAAGGATGGGAAGAAAGATCCCATGATTGATGTGTTTTAGGATGATTCACATGTTGATGCTGATGTGCAGACAAAGGTAGGACCTTTGAAATCGACTGGTAAGAAATGGTTAGAGTTCATATCCAATTAAGGTTACATGTCTTTTGAAAATGCATCATATCTCTAGAATGCATTTCTTTGTTGATGGAATGCAAGTTGCAGGTTTTTATCAAGAAGGTGAATGGAAAAAGTTGAGTAGGAGACTCACTTTATTGTTCCAACATTATATTCATTTCAGCTTCGAAAGTACAGTGTGCTTAAGAAAAAGTTGAAGGATGAAATACATGCATAAGCATGATATACATGAACACAAGGATGTTGACGATTTCCTTGTATTTAAACATGTATGTGTGATTAACTTGAAGGGTTGATTACTTTGTTGTAAACATGCATGCAATGCAATATTGACTTAAGAAAAGTTGATTTGGTCTCCAAGATATAGATGATGATGAAGTGTCTCATCTTTGAAAAAGAATCCTAAAGTTCCTTTTCTACATGCTTGACTTGAAGGGACAATTGTTTTAAAGGCATGTTTGATTGGCTTGTTATCTATTCAATCATTTGTATGCAGATGTAAAGACATGGAGGTGTTCAAAAGATGTGAAACTATTTCCTTTATTGAAGCAGGAGTTTAGGCCATCCAGTTGTTGTCTGTAATCCTGTTATTGTTAACATTTTTTGTTGACAGTATATCAAACAAGTACAAATGAAAATTTTGTGAAGCAGATGTAACTTCACATTGGTTTGAGCCACCTTTGATCAATGATCAAGGTAGATAAGTTCAAACTACCTTCTATGAGCTTCTCAACAGGAGTTCTGCAGGAAGTTGAGGATGACAATTCTTCCTAGGAGGACCAACACATCCAGGAAGGAAAGTGTTCAAAGGTTTTGGTTCAGAGGCACTATGCAAGGAAAGTGTATGGGGGCTGAAATAAGAGGGTGAGGTACTCTCATTTACTGTTCAGAACAATATATCAGTCTTTCGGAGTCCAAAAGATTTTTAGTGGGAAGGAGTGATGCAAAATGGATCTAGTATATAGACTCTAAGTCAAAAAATATTCCTCACAGAGGAAAATGAAAGTCAAAGGATGCTCTTGGAAATAGTCTCATTGCATAGATCTCTTCATTTTGAATCTAACACAATTTGAATGGGCTAAAATGGACTTCAGATGAAGAAGTTATTTTAAAAATAAATTTGCCCAATGTCCTTAGAAAAGGAGCCAATTTCTCAATAAATGGGACTTAAGGGAAAATGTGTTTTTAAATATAAAATCCCTTAAAGTTCTTCACATCTTATTCCTTCATTGTAACGCATATATGTTATAATGGAGAATTATCATCGCATCGGAGAAAATCAAGCAGAGTGTTTAAAAGACCAATGACCATGTGACTTTCCAACATGTGATGGTGCCGATAAGTGAAAGCACCGATTGATCGAAGATTAGTGATCGGGGAACCAGAATGCAAAGGGGTCATGTGATGTTGATAATGCAATATGTGATTGTGATTGGCTTCAGTGATCAGTGATTGGCAGATCCCTGGTACAAAGGGTCATTACGACTTGAAATTGCGATAAAGCGAGGTCAGTGATCGCCATCGGTGATATATATCGAATCGGTGGATCAGATCAGTGATATATATATCGACCAACACAGTATATTGGGTTGATATACAAGACTAGAACAGAACTCTCACCAACTTTAAACCAACTACTTCTATTCATATATCAAATCATATTCATGAGTGGCATCGTCGTCATTGAATGGTTAAGACTTATGTTCCTAATTAGATTTTGGCTGAGTGGATTATAAAATACTTGTTTCCATCAATCAACGAGGATGTGGAAAAAAGTGGAGTTAAAGCAATAAATTGCTCATTCCCAATATTTGGATTTTATTTATACACATTCTTGCATGCTCTACGACAAGATTCTGAATGCACCTTGACCAACTTTCCCAGTCCTCCTCCTCCATCGTAGAGTAAGGACTCTCAGGCCAACGACAGTGTGATTGGTTATTTGAGCACACAAATGGAAAGTAGACCATCTGGTCAAACACTTACCATTTCTAATCAAACTTCCAATGCATCATAAAACACTCTTGCTTCAGAAGTCAATGTCGTGTCATCTGACAAGAGAAAGAATCAAAAGCAACCAGGAGGCAAGAAGAAGGGGAAAAATAAGAAGAAGCAAGATGATCCCCCTCAAGAGAAATTATCAGATTCCTCTACTTCAGCACTAAAACCTCGTTATCCATGTCTAATCTATAATGACGAGCATTTTACAACCGATTGTTGATCCAAAATGGATCTAGTATAGACTCTAAGTCTAAAAATACTCCTCACAAAGGAAAAAGAAAGTCAAAGGATGCTCTTGGAAATAGTCTCATTGCATATATCTCTTCATTCTGAATCTAATGCAATTTGAATGCGCTTCAGATGAAGAAGTTATTGTAAAAAAAAATTTCCTAATGTCCTTAGAAAAGGAGAAAATTTCTCATAAAATGGGACTTAAGGGAAATACATGTTCCTTAGAGGAAATCACATTAGAGGAAAAGCAAAGGAGAAGACTTACCATAGGCTGAAGGATGCAGCGATATGCGATTGCAATATGTTGCATCACGATATCACATCACACATAACACAAGGGGAAGGAACTATAACATTGCGAAGAGCTGATATGCAATGCACCGATATCAACAATCAGTGAATGGGTAGCGCAATACAAAGGGTTGTTGACATGCGATGATGTGATGTGCGATCAATGATAGTGATACTCTGATGTGATCAACGATCAAAAATTGGAGGAGCATAGCACCAAGACGATATGCGATAGGCCGATGGGGATGAGCACTTTGAGTCATCGGATTGGAAAAGGAATCAACAGTCAAGATCTGATCGGAGATCGTTGATCTAGGGAGCTTAAGGGCTGCGGACCATGGAAGAAGCGACCACCAATAAGCAATATAGTGATAATGTCGATAGCCGATGAAGTGTCAATAAGAGTGATAAGAGATCAGTAAATCAGATTGCGATTATGCAAAGGGGAAAATGCACCATGCGACATGTGATTGCAATGGGCAGACTCGATGACATTATAATGTCAAGTTTATTGTTCCTTGAGATCTGGATTAATCATTTTTTCCATGAATTTCCTGTGCATTGGTTATTATGTTCTATTTTCGGTAATTTTCCAAAAGAAAGGCCACCTATGTATTTTCTTTTCAGCGGCTCCCATTCACCTGTGCCATGCTGTAAGTAGGCATTTTGTAATAGGAATGTGTTATAGAAGACATAGAACCACAGAGCCAGTGAGCGAGAGGGCTAGATGCAGAGCCACAGAGCCAGAGATCTAGAGGGCCAGACGCAGAGCCACAGAGCCAGGGAGCGAAGGGCCAGTCAAAGAGACGCAAAGCCACAGAGAAATGATGAAACATAACGTGTCATGAAAACATGAATTAGAACACAGAAGAGAAGGAAAAGATACAGACAGAAGGGTCCAGCACAGATGAAGGAATTTTTGGGAACCAAAGAGGTTTTGGTAACCGTCTAGGGGGTCTGGAGACGTGATATTGTGGACTCGAGGAGTTCGAGCCATCAGAGGCATAAATCCCATTGTTTTGTAGAGGCTTAGCGGGAGCTCACACATTGGAAATAATACAAGCCACTAAGAGGAGAACAGAGAGAAGCCACCAAAGGTTAGAGGCGGTTATTCTCCTTACAAAGATCCAGAGCCAGAGCGACGGAGAGAGCTAGAGCTAGAGCCGAGAGCCAGAGCCAAGAGCCAGAGCCGAGGGCCAAGAGTCGAGAGCCAGGGCTGAGAGCCGAGAGCTAGAGAGCAAAACGGCTAGGGATAAAAATGGTATTCTAAGCCCAATGGTTCAGTCATAATCTATTGGAGTTGATTGTGGAACTTGTAAAAGAATTCAACCATAATCCCAAAGAGTCGAATCGAGTTGATTAGAGCTCAAGGAGACGTAGCCCAAGATATTAGGGTGAACTCCATATTATATTGTTGTCTCCTGTGGTTTTCTTATTTGCTACTTTATTTACTATTATATGAATTTCATATCAATTTAAGAAAATGAGCATAAGCACTTAATAGTTAAAGGCAAACACAAGCATACACCTATTTCATGTTATTTTAATTCCACAAATTATCAATCATAAGCATAGATCTTAGGGATATATAAGCTTTGGAGTGGGATAGGTTTTGTAAGCAAGACAAGAAACCTTTAGTGCCACATTTCAAATCAGGTGATATCTGAGCATCAGGTTGATTAACCCCACCTTCAAAGAAGGTGGTATTAGAGTTGGTTATATCAGAGTAACTTATAGCAGAGTAGGTTGTATCATTAAGTAGGTTGTATCATGATGCAAGTGGTATCAGATCAGAATGCTTGATTGACAGAGAAATCTATATGCTTGTTTGACTTGAAAGGTGTTCAAACATTATAAAGGATTTAGCTGTTTGATTGTTTGTAAACTCACTGTTGTGTGTGTTTGCAGAGGTGAAGGGAAAGCTATTAGTAGCTAGGTCTAGGAGAGGACAAGAAGGAAGAAGGGTTGAAGGAATTATTCTTATCCCAAAGGACCTCAGAGAAATCCTTGAAGCAGAAGAGGTTTGTTGCAAAAGGTTGCTTGAATAAGCTCCTTGTTAATCTTGTTTTAAGTTCTTTTGTTCATTTTGATAATGACTACTTCTACAAGTAAGTACTCAAATCCTTCCTTCATCACAATATTCTCTGATGAAGACATGAACCAAGACTTGTTCATCATGATGGATATGGTAAGAGAAATGAGTGTTGAACTTCGAGATCAGTTGAATTCCATGAAGGAAGAGCAGTAGTTTCTTTCTAACAAATTGCAGGGAGTGGAAGGCCAACTTCATATTACAAATATGAACCTGGAAAGGGTGCATGAGTTGGAGACACAACGCTTTGTTACCAAATAAGCCTTAGTCAAGTATCAGCTTGAAGAAGAGGTAAACAATTCCAGTTTGTCTTCGAATTCCTCTAAGAATGTTTATGTTGGTTCTTTAGAAAAACATACTAGAGTCATAGGGTCCAAGTTAATGTCCAAGATGGGCTATCAAGGAAAAGGCTTGGGCAAACATGCATAGGGTATTGTTGAGCCAATAATGTTTGAGGAAAGGCCTAAGTATTTGGGTCTTGGATATGGACAATCTTATAGAGAAAGTTCCAAAGTTGCCATGAAGACAATTGAAACAATTCCAAGAAGGAGGTTCATTTCAGGTCTTCTACCTCAAGAGTGTAAAGATTGTATCCACAGGGAATGCAATAGTTTGAAACATGCGTTGCAGTACAAAGGTGTTCATAAGCATACACTTGAACCAGAGAGTTGTGGAAACTCTGAAAGCTTTGAATAGATTGATGGTGTTCCAAAGGGGGCCACTTCTTCATTTGACTCACCTCCTCATGAAGGTAATAAAGGTGAAAAAGAAAGGTATAAATGCAGTTCTAATCATATTCCTTTTGATTATGTAAAGCATGGTAAATTTCCATATAAGCACTAGAAAAACATTGCATGTTCCTTTTGTGGTTTGGATAACCATAATGTTTCTAGCTGTTGGAAGAACATGGCCACATGTAGGAAACTTTGGAAGGAAAAGAAGCAAAAAGCAAAACATCCATTGGACAACGCAAATCATGATGTTGAGAAGATCACATGTGTTGCACTTACTACCATAAGCAAGGACATATTGCTGCAAAATGTTGGACTCTGAATCCAACAATGCTTCCAGGAAACTTGAAGAAGGTGGAATGAAAGAATGGCAGGAATGGAAAGAAAGATTCCATAAATGATGTGTTTCAGGATGATTCACATGTTGATGTTGATGTGCAAACAAAGGTAGCACCTTTGAAATGGATTGGTAAGAAATGATTAGATTTCTTATTCAATTAAGGTTGCATGTCTTTTGAAAATGCATCAGATCAACAAAATGCATTTCTTTGTTAATGGAATGCAAGTTGCAGGCTTTTACCAAGAAGGTGAATGGAAAAGTTGAGTAGGAGACTCACTTTATTGCTGCAACGTTATATTCATTTCAGCTTCAAAAGTACAGTGTGCCTAAGCAAAAGTTGAAGGATGAAATGCATGCATGAGAATGATGTGCACGAACACAAGGACGTTGATGATTTCCTTATATTTGAACATGTGTGTGTGATTAACTTGAAGGGTTGATTACTTTGTTGTAAACATGCATGTAATGCAATATTGACTTGAGAAAAGTTGATATGGTCTCCAAGATGGAGATGTTGATGAAGTGTTTCATCTTTGAAAAAGAACTGTAGAATTCTTTTTCTACATGCTTGACTTGAAGGGTCAATTGTTTCAAAGGCATGTTTTGTTGGCTTGTTATCTAGTCAATCATTTGTGTGCAAATGTAAAGACATGGAGGTAATTCACAAGATGTGAAAATATGTTTCTTTTGTTGAAGCAGGAGTTTAGGCCATCCATTTGTTGTCTGTAATCCTGTTCTTGTTAACATTTGTTGTTGACAGTATGTCAAACAAGTACAAATAAAATTTTTGTGAAGTAGATATAACTTCACATTGGTTTGAGCCACCTTGTATTAATGATCAAGGCATAGAAGTTCAAACTACCTTTTGTGACCTTCTCAGCAGGAGTTCTGCAAGAAGTCAAGGAGGAAAACAATTCTTCCCAGGAGGACAAGCACATAAAGGAAGGAAGTGTTCAAAGGATTTGGTTTAGAGGCACTATGCAAGGCAAGTGTATGGAGGCTGAAAGAAGAGGGTGAGGTACTCTCATTTACCGTTCAGATCAGTATATCAGTCTTTTGGAGTCCAAAAGATTTTTAGTGGGAAGGTGTGATCCAAAATGGATCTAGCATAGACTCTAAGTTTAAAAATATTCCTCATAGAGGAAAATGAAAGGCAAAGGATGCCCTTGGAAATAGTCTCATTGTGTAGATCTCTTCATTCTGAATCTAACACAATTTGAATGGGCTAAAATGGAGTTCAGATGAAGAATTTATTGTAAAACGAAATTTGCCCAATGTCCTTAGAAAAGGAGGCAATTTCTCATTAAATGGGACTTAAGGGAAATACATGTTCCTGAGAGGAAATTGCATCAGAGGAAAATCAAAAGAGAGAACTTACCGCAAGCTGAAGCATGCAGCAATATGCGATTGCGATTTGCACATCGCAATATCACATCGTACATAACCCAAGGGGAGGACCCGTAGCATTGCGGAGGGCTGATATACAATGCGTTGAGATCAGCGATTGGGTAGTGCAATATAAAGGGATGTTGACATGCGATGATGTGATGTGCAATCAATGATAGCGATATGCTGATGCGATCGGTGATCAAAGGAGCATAACACCAAGACCCATGCCATTACGCATTACAATATGCGATAGGCCAATGAGGACGAGCACTTTGAGCCGTTGGATCAGAAAAGGAATCAACGGTTAGGATCTGATCAGAGATCACTGATCGGGGGAGCTTAAGGGATGTGGACCATGGAAGCAGCGACTGCCAAAAAGCGATATAGCAATAATGCCAATAGCTAATGAGGCAGTGATCGAAGTGATCAGAGATCGGTAAATCAGATCGCGATAATGCAAAGGGGCCAATGCACTATGCGACATGAGATTTTGATGGGTAGACCCGACGACGTTATAGTGTCAATTTTATTGTTCCTTGATATTCAGATTAATTTATTTTGCCATGAATTTCCTATGCATTTGTTATTATGTTCCATTTTCGGGAATTTACCCGAAGAAAGGCCGACTGTGTATTTTCTTTGTAACGGTTCCCATTCACCTGTGCCACGTTGTAAGTGGGTGTTTTTTAACAGGAATGCAATATAGAAGATGCAGGACCATAGAGCCAGTGAGCCAAAGGGACAGACGCAAAGCCACAAAGCCAGAGAGCTAGAGGGCCAGACACAGAACCAGTGAGCCATAGGGCCAGTCGAAGAGATGCAGAGCCACAGAGAAATGATGAAACATAATGTGTCATGAAAACACAAATTAAAGCATAGAAGAGAAGGTGAAGAGACAGACAGAAAGGTCTAGCACAGAGGAAGGCGTTTTTGGGAACCAAATACGTTTTGGTAACCGTCCAGGGGGTCTGGAGGCATGATTCTTATGGACTCGAGGATTTCGAG
The DNA here is from genome assembly GCA_000404065.3 of Pinus taeda. Classification (NCBI taxonomy): domain Eukaryota; kingdom Viridiplantae; phylum Streptophyta; class Pinopsida; order Pinales; family Pinaceae; genus Pinus; species Pinus taeda. The sequence goes on along the minus strand of APFE030948434.1, from coordinate 44,816 downwards.
CCATCAGAGGGATAAATCCCATCATTGTGTAGAGGCTCAGGGGTAGCTCAGGCATTGGAAATAATCCGAGCCAATAAGAGGAGAACAGAGAGAAGCCACCAGAGGTTGGAGAAAGTTATTCTCCTTACAAAGATCCAGAGCGAGAGCCAAGAGCTAGATTCAGAGCCAAAAGCCAAAGACAGAGCCAGAGCCAAAGCTGAGAGCTGGAGATGAGAGCCAAGAGCCAAGAGCCAAGAGCCAGAGCCGAGAGCCAAGAGCCGAGAGCCGAGAGCTAGAGCCGAGAGCCGAGAGCCGAGAGCCAGAGAGCCAAATGACGAGGGATAAAAATGGTATTCTAAGCCCATGGTTTAGTCGTAACATATTGGAGTTGAATGTGGAACTTGAAAAGAATTCACCCATAATCCCATAGAGTCTAATTGAGTTGATTAGAGCCTAAGGAGACGTAGCCCAAGATATCAGGGTGAACTCCATATTATATTGTTGTCTCTTGTGGTTTGCTTATTTGCTACTTTATTTACTGCTATATGCATTCCATATTAGTTTAAATAAATCAACATAAGCACTTAACAGTTAAAGGAAAACACAACCATACACCTATTTCAAGTTATTTTAATTCTGCAAATTATCAATCATAAGCATAGATCTTGGGGATATAGAAGCTTTGGAGTGGGAGAGGTTCTTGTAAGCATGACAAGAAGGCTTTAGTGCCCCACTTCAGATCAATTGTCCACATCGCTCAGAAGTCTATAAGATTCTAAAGACTTCTAACATATCTGTAGTATTGATTGATCCATTTCCAAACCCGGAGATACATTTGGTTGTGACAGACCATGCTTCCACATCCCAAGTACTTATTCTATCGATTAAAAAGCCTCAAAACGAAATAAATATTATGGAAATCCATTGTCGTCTTCGAATAATCAGGCCACTGAGCAACCTAATCCTTCAACACCAACTTCATCTGAAAATATTCCACCACCTATTGTGCTAGAATTGACAATAAAAGGACCAAAGGGAGTTGTGCATAAATCAACATTTTGCCCTCGAGCTCGAGCAGCTTAGAAAAATAACATAGTAGAATACCTTTCTCAATCCCCTTCTGCTATGTCGACACTCGAGGTGTTACAAAAATGTCCCTCCTAGGAGCAGGATTTACTGTCAACAATTAGTGGAATAGACCCTACGGATTCAAATCTTGTGATTTTTAACCATGCGGAATATACACTACAGTTATGGGCACAATTAGCTTTCCTAATTCAAGTAAAGGCTCTCAATAAGAATGTTCACTGAACTATTATGTACAAGGGGGCATATACTTGCATGATGTCAATGAGCTGCTGGAAAACACTTGGTTCACCCCCATTGTCAAGATCATCAACAACGTTAAAAGCTTTCGACAGATGCACATATACACCTTGTGGGATTTTGAGTAACCTACAAATTGAACTAGGGAGGAAAACAATTACTATTGAAGTTGAGGTAGTTGATGGACCCCTCGACTACAACATTTTACTGTGAAGGCAATGGGTATATGCTATGGCTGTTGTTGTTTCCACGTACTTTCGTACGATTGTGTTCCCTCATAAAGGTGGAATCACAATTATTGATCAACTCGCCTTCTTTGCATCTAGTTCTCAGGTGAATGGAAGCATTCCGTTGACACACTGACCCCTGCTATCACTTCAAAGTGTTGGTGTAGGTCTCTTTGAGGATCCAACCCTCGCTACCGTCACCATCTGATTTGGCGGAAGTGGCAAGAGTAGAGACTTGCAACATGATTTTCTCCACATCATCTGATTTAAGGAGGATTACCAACAATTCTGAAGTTGATAGTAATACTAAAGTTATGCCGCTAATCTGCATTGAGCTTGCATAGCAATCAATTTTTCTGGCTTGAGCAGCAAACCCAAATCCACTTTCACCAATTATATGGGTAGACCATTCATTAGAATATGGTACTCCTTCGGATCCTTTTTCATGTATATTTTCTATAGATGAAGGAATTGTCCAATCAATGATGATAGGAGAAAACCTTGGGAAGATTATCATCATCATTCCCATCTTCTAGATGACATCGAATATTATTAAAATGAACTTAACCACCCTTCAGTTGTTGATTTCCTTTCGAATTTTGTTTTCATAGACACAGTAGATTTGGAGCGAAACCTGTCAAATATTGAAGAAATGATTTCTATTTATATTTCGAGAAAACCTAATGTTGTAGAAAACATTCATGTCGAAAAATATTTTTCTCCATGAGAACTTGATAATTACCGTACTCTCTTTCATGAATTTTGAGATATATTTGCATGGTCATACGAGGAGATGGCAGGTATAGACTCTAGTATTGTTGAACATGAAAAAAAATTATCCTGATGTCAAACTAGTATGATAGTGGCTTCGACCTATTCATCCAAAGAAAGTTGCTACCATTAAAGCAAAGGTTGAAAAGCTTTTGCATGTTGGTTTCATTTACCCTATACCTCTTATTGACTGGGTTTCCAACGTTGTTCCTGTGATAAGAAAACAAGGGACAATTTGAGTGTGCATCGATTATAGGGATGTAAATCAGGCATGTCCAAAGGACAATTATCCTACTCCTTTTATCGACCAGATTATTGGTGAATGTTCTGGATGCAAAATTTTCTCATTTATGGATGGTTTTTCCAGATACAATCAAATCAATATCCGCCCACAGTGTTGGGTTGTGTTATATTCTTTCCATGACTAGCCCACGTAATTAACCAAGGGGTTAGAGGGGGGGCAGAGCACCCCCTTCATTGCGCCGATTGTGTAGCGGGGGGGTCACAAGGGGTTTGAGGTGTACCCATAACCCCACTTTATGGGGTCCATGGCAACACCTCGGAAAATTTTGGTTTTGGACCCTATGTTAGGATGGGCGGACCCACCTATGGTTTTGTGTATGATTTTGGCATATGTTTTTGGACGCGATGGTTGTTGGTCCGTGGTATTGGATGCTTCAGCATGTAGAGATATGTATTATAACATTGAAAGGAACATAATGAAAAATCAAGCTGGTAGTCCCAATTTTGGGATCCAGGGGAAATCTTTGTGTATATGTGTTTTATGAGTTATTCTCTCGCATTGTTTCTTTTCTGTGTTTTAGAATTCGTATGTAGGTAATTTATATACAAGGTTAAAAACTACACACAGGACTAATCTAAAACAACTTTTATATGTCCATGGGGCACATTTTCTTATAGGAAACTCCCATTTGGTTTGAAGAATGTAGCGGCGACATTTCAGAGGGCAATGAACTATGCCTTCCATAACATCAAACACATTGTTCAACCTTAACTTGACGATTTACCTTCTCATTCACGAAAGTAGACTAATCACCCACAACATTTGAGAGCGATATTTTACGGTGCTGACACTACAAGATACGACTCAATCCACACAAATGTGTGTTTTGTGTTGGTTCTGGTCGATTGCTTGGTTTTTTAGTGTCTAGAGATGGAATTCGACTCGATCCATTAAAGGTTCAGCCAATTCTTGACTTGCCTCCACCTTCAAATATTTTATAGTTACAGAGACTCCAAGGGAAGGCTAACTTTTTGAGGAGTTTCATTCCCAATTAAACTGAAATGGCTAAAGGTCTTACACATCTTTTGAAAAAGGAGATACCCTTCCATTAGGATCAGGTTGCGCAAGCTTCCTTTGATGCTCTTAAAGATACCTTGATTAAAGTGTCATTAATGTATTCTCTGAATTATCGAAATAACTATTACCTGTATCTCATTGCTGCAGATACAACCATTGCCATGGTTTTAGTCCAAGAGGAAAATGGGATTGAATATCTGATATATTATTTGAGCCGCAATCTCAATGATAGATAAAGTAAGTACTCTTATGTCAAGAAACTAGCTTTGGCAACAATGTAAGCTATTCAAAAATTTCGCCACTACATCCTACTCCAGAAGACCACCATCATTTTAGATTGCAACCTTATGACATATATTTTCTCACATCAATTGCTGAGGGAAAAATACTCAAAATGGATCGTCATTTTGCAGGAGCTTGATCTAGAATTCATCAAGTCCAAATCAAATAAATCTCTTGTTTTCGCCGAGTTTCTTTGTGACCTTCCTTCAACCTCCATTGATTCAACATCTGAACCATCAATTTTGGATTAGTCTCTATTTTTGACATCGTCATATGGAGATATATTGATCTATCTTCAGAGCCAAACTTTCCAACCTGAAACGACTCGCTCGCAATAACGACATATTCAATACCAAGCCAAAGATTATCTGATCATTGGTGACACTCTTTATCGTCGTTGTATCGATATGATTTTACGGAGGTGCCTCACACATGAGGAAGTCGAGAAAGCCTTGAATGATTTCCATTCAAGTGCTTGTGGTGGAAAATTATCTGGATATGCTATCGCATAGATAATTCTCTTCTAGCCAACTATATTCAAAGATTGTAATATTGTCGTTAGAAGCTGTCATGCATGCCAGATATATGACCACAGAACTAGATTACCATCTACACCATTGCATCCAGCCATTTTTGTTCGACCATTCGCCAAAAGGGGCATTGACTTCATGACATGTAACCCCACCTTGACCGGGGGGCATGGGTATATTATAGTCACCATTGACTATTTTACCAAATGGTCCGAGGCGATGCCAACATTAAACAACAATGGCGAAAGAACTGCTATTTTATTTTTTAACCTCGTGGTTGCCCATTTTGGTGTACCACAGGCCATATTTATAGATCATGGGTTGCATTTTCACAATCACATGATGGCTGAGTTAACTGTTAAGTTAGGACTATCACATGATATTTCTACCCCTTATTATCCACAAGCGAATGGACAAGTTGAGGCCATCAACAAAGTCTTGAAGCCAATGTTGCAAAGAATGATAAGGGTTCATAAATTAAAATGGAATTTAATCATGTACTCTGCCTTCTAGGCATATCGAACCTCAGTGAGAAATGCAACTAGATTCACACCCTTTCAGTTGGTGTATGGTTTGGAAGCAATATTGCCGATACAATGTGAAATTTCATCTCTCAAACTCGCAATTGACTTGTTACCTGACACTTCTGAAGAAGAAGCGAGTTTCTTAGAACTTATCCATTTGGATGAAACCTGTCGTGATTTTGCATTGGCTAATGAAGCACATAAGAAACGAATCAAGTTGCAATATGATAGAAATGTCAACCCTCGTATCTTCTCAGAAGGATACCTAGTCTTAATTTACGATCAGGAAGCTAATAAAATTGGAGCAGGTAAATTTGAACCAATGTGGATGGGTCCTTATATTTTCAAGCATGTTTTGGAAAAAGGTGCCTACAAGTTAGTAGATTATGATGGGATTCCATTGTCGCAGCCCCGAAACAGGCTGTACCTCAAACGTTATTATGCTTAATTGAGTATAGTAAAATTCACTGTATATATGCTTTCATTGCATGTGTGTGTGTTAGTGTGTGTCTTTTAGAGTTTTTTTATGAGGTTAGTAATTTGATTTACATTTGTTGCATATGTTGGACTCTTTAGAACCATTTGTTCGTTACACCGATGGATCTAGTCGTAGTACGCAGAACCTATCTTCTGTAGTATGGGTTATTTTCTCTCCAAGTGGTGAGTTAGTGAGTTTTCAAGGGATTTGTATCATTTGATCGATGAATAATATCGTTGAGTATAGTGCATTGATAAAACTTCTCTTCAATGCCATTTCACTTGGCATTTGCTGAATCATTGTTAGGTTGGATTCACAACTCACCATACTACATCTTACAAGTGTGTATACCATCCAAAACCCAACAATTCTTTGTATGTTCCTTACAGTTCATATTTTGGAAATGCATTTTGAATACATTCAATATCGACATATTTCCAGAAACTTTAACACATTAATTAATTATCTAGCAAATTATGTGTTAAATAGACATTTGTGACACATGTAAAAGTAACATTTTCAATTCACATCATTAGTTGAATATGATTGCACATAACGATAGAAAACTTTGAAAGTAAAATAAATAGGTGTTTTAAAAGTTTTTACAAAATTTGTGTCCAAGACAAGTTTGTTCATCTGACCCAAAAACTCAAAATGCACACAAAAGCATCCGAAGTAGACCTAGTGATGTCCATGATAATAAGTCACAACCTATGCTATCATGCGTAAAACCCTCATCTAGAGGCTAGGAACACCAGTAGTGTGGTTTTGCAGCGTCATATGTAACTCCTCAATCCAAACATTCAGAATACCAAGGCTTAATCCCTCTATGTGATCCTGCAACTCTACAAAGGTCTCGAGAAAATCCAAGTCGTGGAGGACCGCTCTCCCCATGTTTCTCCAGACTAGCCAACCTGCACCCTGTTGGTCTCCCACAGGTCGAACAATACCCACATCTGCATGCATGAAAATGACTTTAGTTTAGTCTTGGAAACATTAAAAAAAAAAAAACATGTAGAAACTTCAAAATTCAAAAAACACTTTGGTAAAACAATTTACCTATATCAGCCCATTGTGCTCCAACTGGTAAAATCAAGTATGGATCTCCACGAAAATCCATCCCTGAGAATGTATGCTCCTCGATGACAATGTGTTGTCAATCGAGCCAACTGAAGAATGTAGTGGAAAAAATGATTGTTGATTGACTCGCATGTCTAGCCATCAATTCAACCCACCTCTGCATATGCGGATCTCTAGGACCAAGTAACCCAGTCATACACGTTGTGGTTGCATCAATGGGATTCTCTCTAAGGTAAAAGTGATTAAGATCGAACCATAGCAGAAATTCTTCATCTTACCACTTTTTACCTTGGTCAGTTTTTCTTTTAGTGAAGAAAGCATGGCCTGACACCAGTTGAATAATTTTGGCTCTAGACACTCAAGTGCGTACTGCATATATGATATGTTCTCCAGATGAAGTGTCAAACTGCCAACCAACTTTGCGATTGTGAAAAGGATTGTTCTCAAAGGTAGATCACCTACATCCCTGATGTTTATTTTCCCATCCTTTCAAGGCTGTGTACCTAGACGACAAAACTATCGAATGTAGTCCCTCACCGATTCACTTCCATGGGAAAATCCAGAAAGTGAGATGGGGGAACCTTGCCTCGACAGTTTGGTAAGAAAGTAAATATCATCAATGGTAATAAGGACCATATTTTCCCCTATGTGAAAATTCTGATCAGTCATATCGCATGCATGAACAAGGAACTAGAATAGTTCTATTTGTTGCATCATTCCGGACAACCTAAAGTATTTGAGTAACCCACAATTTTTTAGGGCCTCAACTGTACTCAGATTTTTTAGGGAAACCATGTCTTTTTCTTCTTTCCCTCTTTCTCACCATGTAATCGACATTTTGATCTGATGAAAGCCTGAAATCCAGTCATAATCTTAGTTAGGATCCTTTCCATGCAAAAAACAGGACAAATTTTGGAGAAAATAGCTAAATCAAATTTGGGAAAATCACTCAATGCAGCCTAGGCACAGAGATAGTGCCTGCAGAGTAGGTAGCCTTAATATCAAGGTGCTCTTTACCAAAATTTTTGATGTGAAAGCTTGCACTGATCCCAGGGCGAAAAAAGCAAACCCCGAAGGCCCCAAAAAAACCTAAAACTTGCATGAAATAGTAAAAGAATCACCTGAAAAGAAATAGGAAGGGTAGATCTCCTACCTAGTCAAGACGGCATGAGAAATGGTCCATAGAATCTCTCACAATCCGCTGATGAAGTTCGAGGTAAAAAACTAACCCAGAGCACAAAACTGGATGGTAAGTCTCAAATGGTAAAATTTCATGGTAGAAACTTGTTTTATGTTTATTTCATGTTCAATAATCAAGTAAAGATTAGTGTTTGCCTATTTTAACCTATGAAATAGGTATTTTTAATCCATTTGGTGATGTTTTGAGCAGGTTTTACAGTTGACTTATAGAATTTGACATGATCGATTGTAAATTGTACCTTTGACCATAAAGCACACTTTTATCTCTTTTTCGAGCTCTGTTAAATAACGAAAAACAACCCCCTTGGAGTCTTATTTAAGGTCTTTTCAGACTCTCTAAATATGAAAATATTACCGAGCACTTGTCCTTTTCAGCTTGTTAACGGATTGGAAATGACATCTACTCTGTATAAGTCTAACCCATTTTCAGGCTGAGATAGATTAACTACGAAAAAGGAATACGTTCACTGAACATGGTTAATAGGTTCTCTCTCGTAATGTTTTATGCTTTTTTAGGCCTGAGAGACAAATCTACGAAAAAAACTTGTGGAGTTTTCTTTTTGTCCCTTTTCAAACTATCTAAACACGAAAAGGACTGAGTTATCTTTGTCAGTAAACTCGTTAAAATGTCAAATAGTGAAAAAATTGTCCATCTAGACAAGACT
>APFE030948434.1:0-14783 GCA_000404065.3 Pinus taeda | reverse complement strand
TCTGTTTCTGATTTGCCCATATCACACAGAGTCGCAGGGCAAAGAGCATACACAGAAATGAAAGGTATAGATCCGGTAATAAAAAAGGCTAAATAAACAGAAACCGAAATAACCAGAGAGAAAATAACAGTAAACTGTAGATAAACACTGTATACCTCCCAGATCTTAAAAATGACGCAGATAGGGCTACCAGAAACCTTTTCGCGTGAAACGAAAGGGGTTCCTCACTGGAACAGATGCTCCGAACACAACAGAGTAGTCCTCTCGGCCCGAAAGCAGTCAGAAACAGTAGATCTAGGAAACGACAGCCGCATGCAGTTCTACCGGCTTCAGATTTGGATCACCAACGGACGCGGCCCTCAAATAGCTCTGATACCATGTAGGAATTTACAGGGTAAGTTCCTCAGACAGAACACCAAAAGGACACCGCTCACAAACAGATCACAGATCAATACACCAGTATTTTGACGTGGTTAAAACCCTCAGAGAGGGAAACAGTCCACGGCCTGCGCCAACGTGGCTACTACAGGCAATTTATTAATAAAAGAATGAAAATTTACATAAGCTTCTCTCATGCACGGTTAACCTACAAATGACCCTCCATGCGCTTTAAATAGAATTCATGGACCAATCGGGTGTCAAGCCACGGATCAAGTGTCGGTAATACCGAGGAGAGAATGAACCGTCGGATCACTACATATCGTGACCGTCGGATTGTAAGTTACAAAATGTACAACGGTAAAGAAACACACTTTACCTAACTCTATACCTAACTCTATACTAGACCAAGTTGAACTTAACTATTTCCTATGTGTCGGAATATCCTAACAACAATTTCAAGGATAGTCATATTTCAACTCAGATCTTCCTCCTATAATTGATTTTTCCAAACTAGTTCCAAGATAAGATGAGAGTGATTTTAATAAACCGTGTTCCTTAGTTGTTGTATCAACACAATTTCAATGGTTCAATATTTTTGTTGTTGCTAGCCTTCACCTACAGCATCTGGAAAATTTCGACATTTCAGTACTCAATTTAGTACTTAAACATTGTCTATGCGTTTTTTTTTTTCCAGTACTAAATTAGTCTGGTACTGTAGAACATGATTAAGATATCATAGAAATTAAATTTCATTCATCACCAGTTTGAAAACATCCAATTTAGTGGCAACACTAAATTTAGAGGCATCAGTTTGGAAACTTTAAGAGTTTATAATTAAAGGCAACAGTCTATCCATGTCATATTCAACATTTGCAAAAGCATTAATATTAGCTTTCGATAATGCTAAAGGTGTTCTGTAACTCATTCTTTTCGAATCATTAGACATCATTATACAATCAAGCAAAGGTATGGATATAATTTCATTTATTTGGATTAATACAAAGAATGTGAGTAATAGAGTCTGATTAGTGGTTTGTGTTCCATTCATTTAGTTTATATGTTATCATGACTTAATACGTAATCAATAATTGTTTAATCCAACAACGAGTAATGATTATTTTCCTTCGGTCATGGCACACGCTTCGATACTTTTTATTGTCATTTTAAATTAACCCAATTCTTGGCATAATCCAAAAAAATGGTTACCCTTCCTAGTCGATCCCACCATCCATTTGAATCCTAGAAATAATAGACTGGAAATTTTTTATCTTTGATTTCATATATTTTTCCAATTCATAGTCCTCTATGAATCAACTAGTGACCTTCTAACTCCTCGAGTGGCCTTAAAATTGTTTTCATTGTCAGCATGGGGCCAACAAGCATGAACCCACATTTACTTAGTTCTGCGCTAGCCCCAAATATGTAGCATGAAAACATAGATTTGAGGAAAAGGGGTGGATGAATTTTCTCAAGAAGTTTCAGGAGAAAAATGATAAGGTAACCATGACATTTTCTCAAAATTTCGATGGGAAGACAACAAAAGATGGAAATATCGAGATAAAACTGTTAGAAAAACTAATGAGTAAAGTAATAGGGTTACCTCTAAATGGTGAGAAATATTTCAAAGGGGGGCAACTCGATTTGGGAGAGTGTTCTAAGTTCCTCAAATTGGCATTTAAGTCGATTAACTGGTCCAAGGGTGTCCTCGAGAGCTGCATTTCATAGGCAATGATGGTTGCTTCTATGTGCGTTCCAGAGGTTTATAACTTGTAAGGGAAGGTATGCAATTATTTTTCTTTACCATATAAGACTTCTTCTCCACTTTACAGATGGTTGTGATGTCATTTTCCCTTTCTTCCTATGTTAAAGTCTACATAAAGTGCCTAGAAGTGTTTAGTCGACATTTATAAGGGCCAAAACTAGTTTTTGTCATTATAGTCTCATTAAAATGATTATTGTTCATGAGCTGGCATGAAGAAGAGAAAAATGGGCATAATTTTTGTTTAAGTCAAGAAAGGAGTTTGAAACCCCTGTTAAATTGTACCCTAAGCATGAGAAAAGGTCGATAAAAACACCGAGATCGTAGGAAGCAGAGGGAAGTGTGGAAAAATCTCTAGATGCAGTACTCTCAACAAACCTAATGCCTCCTCTAGAGAAGGAAACCATGGCATCTTGATCCAAAATGGATCTAGTAGAGACTCTAAGTCTAAAAATATTCCTCACAAAGGAAAATCAAAGTCAAAGAATTCTCTTGGAAATAGTCTTATTGCATAGATCTCTTCATTCTGAATCTAACACAATTTGAATGGGCTAAAATGGGCTTCAGATGAAGAAGTTATTGAAAAAATAAATTTGCCAAATGTCCTTAGAAAAGGAGACAATTCTCATTAAATGGGACTTAAGGGAAAATGTGTTTTTAAACATAAAATCCCTTAAAGTTCATCGCATCACATTCCTTCATCGTATCACATATATGTTATAATGGAGCATTGTCGTTGCATCAGAGAAAGTCAAGCAGAGTGTTTAAAACACCCGTGACCATATGACTTGCCGACATACAATGGCGCCGATAAGCGAAAGGCCGATTGATCAGAGATCGACAAACGGGGAACCAAAATGCAAAGGGGTCATGTGATGCCGATAATGTGATATGCGATTGCAATCTGCGTCGACGATCAATGATAAACGGATCCCCTATACAAAAGGCCACTTTGAATTGCAATTGTGATAAAGTGGGGCCGGCGATCAGCATCGGTGATATATATCGGATCGGCGGATCGGATCAGCGATATATATATTGACCGGCACAGTACATTGGGTCGATCTGATATGCCATATGCGATACCAGTGATCGAAGCGATCAGAGATTAGAGATTGGGGAATGAAAAGGACTGGGAAGCAGTAGACCCATGCGGCGTGAGATTGCGATTTGCGATGAAGGCGCAGATCCGATAAGGTTATGGTCGCAATTTCATAATATTTGAAATCTCGTTGAACGGCCCATGATGTGTTTTGCCTGTGTATTCATTATTTGGATATTTTTGGAATGTAGGCAGAAGAACAACAGACTGTGTCATTCCCATTGGAAACAGTCCATCGCACCTGTGCCACGCTATAAGCAGGATTTTCTGTAATAGGAATGCATTATACATAGAGAGTCACAGAGCCAGAGAGCTAGAGGGCTAGTCAAAGAGACAAAGGAATTATTAGACAGAGAGAAACAAACAGGAAGCCGCAGAGCCAGAGGGATGCCTCACAAAAGCCCTATAGCACAGTTGAAAGGGGAGGTTTTGGAGTTGCTTGGAGGTCGAGCGAAACCAGAAGCTCAGAGAGCGAGAGCAGAGCCGAGAGCTAGAGCCAGAGTGAGAGCCAAGAGCCAAAGCCAAAGCTAGAGCCAGAGCCAGAGCCAGTGCCAAGAGCCAGAGCTAGAGCGAGAACCAGAGTCGAGAGCCAGAGCCAGAGCCAAAGCCAGAGCCGAGGGCAAGAGCCAGAGTGAGAGCCAGAGCCGAGAGCGAGAGCCAAGAACCGAGAGCCAGAGATCCAAATGGCCAAGGATAAAAATAGTATTCTAAGCCCAATGGTTCAGTCGTAACCTATTGGAGTTTAGCGTGGAACTTGTAAAAGAATTCAGCCATAATCCCAAAGAGTCTAATCGAGTTGATTAGTGCTCAAGGAGACGTAGCCCAAGAGGTTTGAGTGAACTCCATATTATATTGCTATTATGTGTGATTGCGTATTGCTGCATTGTATTTGCTGTTATACGTTTTATATCATTTCAAGCAAATAGACTTAAAGAACTTAACAGTTAAAGTACAAACACAAGCATACACCTATTTCAAGTTCTTTTAATTCTGCAAATTATCAATCATAAGCATAGATCTTGAAAATATGCAAGCTTTGGAGTGGGAGAGGATCTTGTAAGCATGAAAACAAGCCTTTAGTGCCCCATTTCATATCAGGTGGTATCAGAGCTGGTTATATCAGAGCATCAGGTTGATTAACCCCACCTTCAAAGAAGGTTATATTAGAGCAAGTTATACTAGATCAGGTGGTATCATGATGTTTGATCGATCAAAGAAGGATGCTTGATTAACAGAGAAATCTATTTGCTTGTTTAACTTGAGAGGTGTTTAAATAGTCAAGGATTAATTGTTCGATTGTTTGTAAGCTGCCTATTGTTTGAGTTGCAAAGGTTCAAGGAAAGCTATTGATAAGCTAAGTCTAGGAGAGGACAAGAAGGACGAAGGGATAAAGGCATTCTTCTTATCCCAGAGGACCTCAAAGCAATCCTTGAAGCACAAGAGATTTGTTGCAAAAGGTTGCTTGAATAAGCTCTTTGTTAATCTTGTTTCAAGTTCTTTGTTCATTCTGATAAGGACAACTTCTATAAGTGAGTCTTCAAATTCTTCTTTCTTCACAAGATTCTTTGATGAAGACAAGAAGAAAGACTTGTTCACCATGATGGATATGGTGAGAGAAATGTATGAGGATGGAAGGAAGAGCATCATATTTAGAGAGTAGTTGAATTCCATGAAGGAAGAGAAGCAATTTCTTTTTGACAAATTGCAGGAAATGGAGAGGCAACTTCATATTGCAAATATGAACCTGAAAATGATGCATGAGTTGGAGACACAACTCCTTGTTGCCAAAGAAGCCTTGGTCAAGTATCATCTTGAAGAAGAGGTAAACAATTACTGTTTGTCTTCAAATTGTTCTAAGAATGTTTATGTTGGTTTTTTTGAAAAACATACCAGAGGCATAGGGTCCAAGTTAATGTCCAAGATGGGCTATGAAGGAAAAGGCTTGGGAAAACATTTCATGTTCCTTTTGTGGTTTGGTTAACCGTAATGTTTCTAGATGTTGGAAGGGAACAACCACATACAGGAAACTTTTGAAGGAAAGAAAGCAAGAAGGCAAAGGTCCACTGGACAAGGAAAACCGCGTTGTCAAGAGGATGCACATGTGTTGCACTTACTAGCATAGGCAAGGACATATTGCTGCAAAATGTTGAACTTTGAATCGAACAATGCTTCCACGAAACTTGAAGAAGGTGGAAAGAAAGAATGGAAAGGATGGGAAGAAAGATCCCATGATTGATGTGTTTTAGGATGATTCACATGTTGATGCTGATGTGCAGACAAAGGTAGGACCTTTGAAATTGACTGGTAAGAAATGGTTAGAGTTCTTATCCAATTAAAGTTGCATGTCTTTTGAAAATTCATCAAATCAATAGAATGCATTTCTTTGTTGATGGAATGTAAGTTGCAGGTTTTTATCAAGAAGGTGAATGGAAAAAGTTGAGTAGGAGACTCACTTTATTGCTGCAACATTATATTCATTTCAGCTTCGAAAGTACAGTGTGCTTAAGCAAAAGTTGAAGGATGAAATACATGCATAAGCATGATATACATGAACAAAGGGATGTTGACGATTTCCTTGTATTTAAACATGTATGTGTGATTAACTTGAAGGGTTGATTACTTTGTTGTAAACATGCATGCAATGCAATATTGACTTAAGAAAAGTTGATTTGGTCTCCAAGATGGAGATGATGATCAAGTGTTTCATCTTTGAAAAAGGATCCTAAAGTTCCTTTTCTACATGCTTGACTTGAAGGGTCAATTGTTTTAAAGGCATGTTTCATTGGCGTGTTATCTATTCAATCATTTGTATGCAGATGTAAAGACATGGAGGTGTTCAAAAGATTTGAAACTATTTCCTTTGTTGAAGCAGGATTTTAGGCCATCCAATTGTTGTCTGTAATCCTGTTATTGTTAAAAAAATTTGTTGACAGTATGTCAAACAAGTACAAATGAAAATTTTATGAAGCAGATGTAACTTCACATTGGTTTGAGCCACCTTTGATCAATGATCAAGGTAGATAAGTTCAAACTACCTTCTGTGAGCTTCTCAGTAGGAGTTCTGCAGGAAGTTGAGGAAGACAATTCTTCCTAGGAGGACCAACACATCCAGGAAGGAAAGTGTTCAAAGGTTTTGGTTTAGAGGCACTATGCAAGGAAAGTGTATGGAGGCTGAAATAAGAGGGTGAGGTACTCTCACTTACTGTTCAGAACAATATATCAGTCTTTTGGAGTCCAAAAGCTTTTTCGTGGGAAGGAGTGATGCAAAATGGATCTAGTATATAGACTCTAAGTCAAAAAATATTCCTCACAGAGGAAAATGAAAGTCAAAGGATGCTCTTGGAAATAGTCTCATTGCATATATCTCTTCATTTTGAATCTAACACAATTTGAATGGGCTAAAATGGACTTCAGATGAAGAAGTTATTTTAAAAATAAATTTGCCCAATGTCCTTAGAAAAGGACTCAATTTCTCAGTAAATGGGACTTAAGGGAAAATGTGTTTTTAAATATAAAATCCCTTAAAGTTCATCACATCTTATTCCTTCATTGTATCGCATATATGTTATAATGGAGCATTATCATCGCATCGGAGAAAGTCAAGCGGAGTGTTTAAAAGACCCATGACCATGTGACTTGCCAACATGCGATGGTGCTGATAAGTGAAAGCACTGATTGATCGAAGATTAGCGATTGGGGAACCACAATGCAAAGGGGTCATGTGATGCTGATAATGCAATATGTGATTGTGAGCTAGAGCTAGAGCCGAGAGCCAAAGCCAAGAGCCAAGAGTCGAGAGCCAGGGCTGAGAGCCGAGAGCTAGAGAGCCAAACGGCTAGGGATAAATATGGTATTCTAAGCCCAATGGTTCAGTCATAATCTATTGGATATGACTGTGTAACTTGTAAAATAATTCTACTATATTGTTGTCTCCTGTGGTTTTCTTATTTGCTACTTTATTTACTATTATATGAATTTCATATCAGTTTAAGAAAATGAGCATAAGCACGTAATAGTTAAAGGCAAACACAAGCATACACCTATTTCATGTTATTTTAATTCCACAAATTATCAATCATAAGCATATATCTTAGGGATATATAAGCTTTGGAGTGGGATAGGTTTTGTAAGCAAGACAAGAAACCTTTAGTGCCACATTTCAAATCAGGTGATATCTGAGCATCAGGTTGATTAACCCCACCTTCAAAGAAGGTGGTATTAGAGTTGGTTATATCAGAGTAACTTATAGCAGAGTAGGTTGTATCATTAAGTAGGTTGTATCATGATGCAAGTGGTATTAGATCAGAATGCTTGATTGACAGAGCAATCTATATGCTTGTTTGACTTGAAAGGTGTTCAAACATTATAAAGGATTTAGCTGTTTGATTGTTTGTAAACTCACTGTTGTGTGTGTTTGCAGAGGTGAAGGGAAATATATTAGTAGCTAGGTCTAGGAGAGGACAAGAAGGAAGAAGGGTTGAAGGAATTATTCTTATCCCAGAGGACCTCAGAGCAATCCTTGAAGCAGAAGAGGTTTGTTGCAAAAGGTTGCTTGAATAAGCTCTTTGTTAATCTTGTTTTAAGTTCTTTTGTTCATTTTGATAATGACTACTTCTACAAGTAAGTACTCAAATCCTTCATCACAATATTCTCTGATGAAGACATGAACCAAGACTTGTTCATCATGATGGATATGGTAAGAGAAATGAGTGTTGAACTTCGAGATCAGTTGAATTCCATGAAGGAAGAGCAGTAGTTGCTTTCTAACAAATTGCAGGGAGTGGAAGGCCAACTTCATATTACAAATATGAACCTGGAAAGGGTGCATGAGTTGGAGACACAACGCTTTGTTACCAAATAAGCCTTATTCAAGTATCAGCTTGAAGAAGAGGTAAACAATTCCAGTTTGTCTTCGAATTCCTCTAAGAATGTTTATGTTGGTTCTTTAGAAAAACATACTAGAGTCATAGGGTCCAAGTTAATGTCCAAGATGGGCTATCAAGGAAAAGGCTTGGGCAAACATGCATAGGGTATTGTTGAGCCAATAATGTTTGAGGAAAGGCCTAAGTATTTGGGTCTTGGATATGGACAATCTTATAGAGAAAGTTCCAAAGTTGCCATGAAGACAATTGAAACAATTCCAAGAAGGAGGTTCATTTCAGGTCTTCTACCTCAAGAGTGTAAAGATTGTATCCACGGGGAATGCAATAGTTTGAAACATGCGTTGCAGTACAAAGGTGTTCATAAGCATACACTTGAACTAGAGAGTTGTGGAACTCTGAAAGCTTTGAATAGATTGATGGTGTTCCAAAGGGGGCCACTTCTTCATTTGACTCACCTCCTCATGAAGGTAATAAAGGTGAAAAAGAAAGGTATAAATGCAGTTCTAATCATATTCCTTTTGATTATGTAAAGCATGGTAAATTTCCATATAAGCACTAGAAAAACATTGCATGTTCCTTTTGTGGTTTGGATAACCATAATGTTTCTAGCTGTTGGAAGAACATGGCCACATGTAGGAAACTTTGGAAGGAAAAGAAGCAAAAAGCAAAACATCCATTGGACAACGCAAATCATGATGTTGAGATGATCACATGTGTTGCACTTACTACCATAAGCAAGGACATATTGCTGCAAAATGTTGGACTCTGAATCCAACAATGCTTCCAGGAAACTTGAAGAAGGTGGAATGAAAGAATGGCAGGAATGGAAAGAAAGATTCCATAAATGATGTGTTTCAGGATGATTCACATGTTGATGTTGATTTGCAAACAAAGGTAGCACCTTTGAAATGGATTGGTAAGAAATGATTAGATTTCTTATTCAATTAAGGTTGCATGTCTTTTGAAAATGCATCAAATCAACAAAATGCATTTCTTTGTTAATGGAATGCAAGTTGCAGGCTTTTACCAAGAAGGTGAATGGAAAAGTTGAGTAGGAGACCCACTTTATTGCTGCAACGTTATATTCATTTCAGCTTCAAAAGTACAGTGTGCTTAAGCAAAAGTTGAAGGATGAAATGCATGCATGAGAATGATGTGCACGAACACAAGGACGCTGATGATTTCCTTATATTTGAACATGTGTGTGTGATTAACTTGAAGGGTTGATTACTTTGTTGTAAACATGCATGTAATGAAATATTGACTTGAGAAAAGTTGATATGGTCTCCAAGATGGAGATGTTGATGAAGTGTTTCATCTTTGAAAAAGAACTGTAGAATTCTTTTTCTACATGATTGACTTGAAGGGTCAATTGTTTTAAAGGCATGTTTTGTTGGCTTGTTATCTAGTCAATCATTTGTGTGCAAATGTAAAGACATGGAGGTAATTCACAAGATGTGAAAATATGTTTCTTTTGTTGAAGCAGGAGTTTAGGCCATCCAGTTGTTGTCTGTAATCCTGTTCTTGTTAACATTTGTTGTTGACAGTATGTCAAACAAGTACAAATAAAATTTTTGTGAAGTAGATATAACTTCACATTGGTTTGAGCCACCTTGTATTAATGATCAAGGCATAGAAGTTCAAACTACCTTTTGTGACCTTCTCAGCAGGAGTTCTGCAAGAAGTCAAGGAGGAAAACAATTCTTCCTAGGAGGACAAGCACATAAAGGAAGGAAGTGTTCAAAGGATTTGGTTTAGAGGCACTATGCAAGGCAAGTGTATGGAGGCTGAAAGAAGAGGGTGAGGTACTCTCATTTACCGTTCAGAACAGTATATCAGTCTTTTGGAGTCCAAAAGATTTTTAGTGGGAAGGTGTGATCCAAAATGGATCTAGCATAGACTCTAGGTTTAAAAATATTCCTCATAGAGGAAAATGAAAGGCAAAGGATGCCCTTGGAAATAGTCTCATTGTGTAGATCTCTTCATTCTGAATCTAACACAATTTGAATGGGCTAAAATGGAGTTCAGATGAAGAATTTATTGTAAAACGAAATTTGCCCAATGTCCTTAGAAAAGGAGGCAATTTCTCATTAAATGGGACTTAAGGGAAAAACATCTTCCTGAGAGGAAATTGCATCAGAGGAAAATCAAAAGAGAGGACTTACCGCAAGCTGAAGCATGCAGCAATATGCGATTGCGATTTGCACATCGCAATATCACATCATACATAACCCAAGGGGAGGACCCGTAGCATTGCGGAGGGCTGATATGCAATGCGTTGAGATCAGCGATTGGGTAGTGCAATATAAAGGGATGTTGACATGCGATGATGTGATGTGCAATCAATGATAGCGATATGCTGATGCGATCGGTGATCAGAGGAGCATAACACCAAGACCCATGCCATTACGCATTACAATATGCGACAGGCCAATGAGGACGAGCACTTTGAGCCGTTGGATCAGAAAAGGAATCAACGGTTAGGATCTGATCAGAGATCGCTGATCGGGGGAGCTTAAGGGATGTGGACCATGGAAGCAGCGACTGCCGAAAAGCGATATAGCGATAATGCCAATAGCTAATGAGGCAGTGATCGAAGTGATCAGAGATCGGTAAATCAGATCGCGATAATGCGAAGGGGCCAATGCACTATGCGACATGAGATTTTGATGGGTAGACCCGACGACGTTATAGTGTCAATTTTATTGTTCCTTGATATTCAGATTAATTTATTTTGCCATGAATTTCCTATGCATTTGTTATTATGTTCCATTTTCGGGAATTTACCCGAAGAAAGGCCGACTGTGTATTTTCTTTGTAACAGTTCCCATTCACCTGTGCCACGTTGTAAGTGGGTGTTTTTTAACAGGAATGCAATATAGAAGATGCAGGACCATAGAGCCAGTGAGCCAAAGGGACAGACGCAAAGCCACAAAGCCAGAGAGCTAGAGGGCCAGACACAGAACCAGTGAGCCATAGGGCCAGTCGAAGAGATGCAGAGCCACAGAGAAATGATGAAACATAATGTGTCATGAAAACACAAATTAAAGCATAGAAGAGAAGGTGAAGAGACGGACAGAAAGGTCTAGCACAGAGGAAGGCATTTTTGGGAACCAAATACGTTTTGGTAACCGTCCAGGGGGTCTGGAGGCATGATTCTTATGGACTCGAGGATTTCGAGCCATCAGAGGGATAAATCCCATCATTGTGTAGAGGCTCAGGGGTAGCTCAGGCATTAGAAATAATCCGAGCCAATAAGAGGAGAATAGAGAGAAGCCACCAGAGGTTGGAGAAAGTTATTCTCCTTACAAAGATCCAGAGCGAGAGCCAAGAGCTAGATTCAGAGCCAAAAGCCAAAGACAGATCCAGAGCCAAAGCTGAGAGCTGGAGATGAGAGCCAAGAGCCAAGAGCCAAGAGCCAGAGCCGAGAGCCAAGAGCCGAGAGCCGAGAGCTAGAGCCGAGAGCCAGAGAGCCAAATGACGAGGGATAAAAATGGTATTCTAAGCCCATGGTTTAGTCATAACATATTGGAGTTGAATGTGGAACTTGAAAAGAATTCACCCATAATCCCATAGAGTCTAAATTAGTTGATTAGAGCCTAAGGAGACGTAGCCCAAGATATCAGGGTGAACTCCATATTATATTGTTGTCTCTTGTGGTTTGCTTATTTGCTGCTTTATTTACTGCTATATGCATTCCATATTAGTTTAAATAAATCAACATAAGCACTTAACAGTCAAAGGAAAACACAACCATACACCTATTTCAAGTTCTTTTAATTCTGCAAATTATCAATCATAAGCATAGATCTTGGGGATATATAAGCTTTGGAGTGGGAGAGGTTCTTGTAAGCATGACAAGAAGGCTTTAGTGCCCCACTTCAGATCAATTGTCCACATTGCTCAGAAGTCTATAAGATTCTAAAGACTTCTAACATATCTGTAGTATTGATTGATCCATTTCCAAACCCGGAGATACATTTGGTTGTGACAGACCATGCTTCCACATCCCAAGTACTTATTCTATCGATTAAAAAGCCTCAAAACGAAATAAATATTATGGAAATCCATTGTCGTTTTCGAATAATCAGGCCACTGATCAACCTAATCCTTCAACATCAACTTCATCTGAAAATATTCCACCACCTATTGTGCTAGAATTGACAATAAAAGGACCAAAGGGAGTTGTGCATAAATCGACATTTTGCCCTCGAGCTCGAGTAGCTTAGAAAAATAACATAGTAGAATACCTTTCTCAATCCCCTTCTGCTATGTCGACACTCGAGGTGTTACAAAAATGTCCCTCCTAGGAGCAGGATTTACTGTCAACAATTAGTGGAATAGACCCTACGGATTCAAATCTTGTGGTTTTTAACCATGCGGAATATACACTACAGTTATGGGCACAATTAGCTTTCCTAATTCAAGTAAAGGCTCTCAATAAGAATGTTCACTGAACTATTATGTACAAGGGGGCATATACTTGCATGATGTCAATGAGCTGCTGGAAAACACTTGGTTCACCCCCATTGTCAAGATCATCAACAACGTTAAAAGCTTTCGACAGATGCACATATACACCTTGTGGGATTTTGAGTAACCTACAAATTGAACTAGGGAGGAAAACAATTACTATTGAAGTTGAGGTAGTTGATGGACCCCTTGACTACAACATTTTACTGTGAAGGCAATGGGTATATGCTATGGCTGTTGTTGTTTCCACGTACTTTCGTACGATTGTGTTCCCTCATAAAGGTGGAATCACAATTATTGATCAACTCGCCTTCTTTGCATCTAGTTCTCAGGTGAATGGAAGCATTCCGTTGACACACTGACCCCTGCTATCACTTCAAAGTGTTGGTGTAGGTCTCTTTAAGGATCCAACCCTCGCTACCGTCACCATCTGATTTGGCTGAAGTGGCAAGAGTAGAGACTTGCAACATGATTTTCTCCACATCATCTGATTTAAGGAGGATTACCAACAATTCTGAAGTTGATAGTAATACTAAAGTTATGCCGCTAATCTGCATTGAGCTTGCATAGCAATCAATTTTTCTGGCTTGAGCAGCAAACCCAAATCCACTTTCACCAATTGTATGGGTAGACCATTCATTAGAATCTGGTACTTCTTCGGATCCTTTTTCATGTATATTTTCTATAGATGAAGGAATTGTCCAATCAATGATGATAGGAGAAAACCTTGGGAAGATTATCATCATCATTCCCATCTTCTAGATGACATCGAATATTATTAAAATGAACTTAACCACCCTTCAGTTGTTGATTTCCTTTCGAATTTTGTTTTCATAGACACAGTAGATTTGGAGCGAAACCTGTCAAATATTGAAGAAATGATTTCTATTTATATTTCGAGCAAACCTAATGTTGTAGAAAACATTCATGTCGAAAAATATTTTTCTCCATGAAAACTTGATAATTACTGTACTCTCTTTCATGAATTTTGAGATATATTTGCATGGTCATACGAGGAGATGGCAGGTATAGACTCTAGTATTGTTGAACATGAAAAAAAATTATCCTGATGTCAAACTAGTATGATAGTGGCTTCGACCTATTCATCCAAAGAAAGTTGCTACCATTAAAGCAAAGGTTGAAAAGCTTTTGCATGTTGGTTTCATTTACCCTATACCTCTTACTGACTGGGTTTCCAACGTTGTTCCTGTGATAAGAAAACAAGGGACAATTTGAGTGTGCATCGATTATAGGGATGTAAATCAGGCATGTCCAAAGGACAATTATCCTACTCCTTTTATCGACCAGATTATTGGTGAATGTTCTGGATGCAAAATTTTCTCATTTATGGATGGTTTTTCTAGATACAATCAAATCAATATCCGCCCACAGTGTTGGGTTGTGTTATATTCTTTCCATGACTAGCCCACGTAATTAACCAAGGGGTTAGAGGGGGGGCAGAGCACCCCCTTCATTGCGCCGATTGTGTAGCGGGGGGTCACAAGGGGTTTGAGGTGTACCCATAACCCCACTTTATGGGGTCCATGGCAACACCTCGGAAAATTTTGGTTTTGGACCCTATGTTAGGATGGGCGGACCCACCTATGGTTTTGTGTATGATTTTGGCATATGTTTTTGGACGCGATGGTTTTTGGTCTGTGGTATTGGATGCTTCAGCATGTATAGATATGTATTATAAAATTGAAAGGAACATAATGAAAAATCAAGCTGGTAGTCCCAATTTTGGGATCCAGGGGAAATCTTTGTGTATATGTGTTTTATGAGTTATTCTCTCGCATTGTTTCTTTTCTGTGTTTTAGAATTCGTATGTAGGTAATTTATATACAAGGTTAAAACCTACACATAGGACTAATCTAAAACAAATTTTATATGTCCATGGGGCACATTTTCTTATAGGAAACTCCCATTTGGTTTGAAGAATGTAGCGGCGACATTTCAGAGGGCAATGAACTATGCCTTCCATAACATCAAACACATTGTTCAACCTTAACTTGACGATTTACCTTCTCATTCACGAAAGTAGACTAATCACCCACAACATTTGAGAGCGATATTTTACGGTGCTGACACTACAAGATACGACTCAATCCACACAAATGTGTGTTTTGTGTTGGTTCTGGTCGATTGCTTGGTTTTTTAGTGTCTAGAGATGGAATTCGACTCG
>APFE030948428.1:2718-32061 GCA_000404065.3 Pinus taeda | reverse complement strand
TATGGATGCCAAACAAAATGGAAAAGTGGATGCAACAAAAGTAGATGCAAAATTATATGCAAAACTAGACACAAAACTTGATGTAAAACTTGGCACAAAAGGGATGCACAAATGGATGAAAAAATGGATGCAAAAAATGATTTAAAAAATGATGCAAAAAAGGATGTAAAAGTCGATGCAAAAGTTGATGCAAGTGTAGGTGCAAAAAGTGGATGCAAATGAGGATGCAAAAGTATGTTAAACAAAATTAGGTGCCAAACTTGATGCAAAACCTGGAACAAAACTTGGTGCAAAGAATGACACAAAACATGGCATAAAATTTGGTGCAAAATGTGGTGCAAAACCTATTGCAATACCTGGTGCTAAACTTGGTGTAAGACGTGGTGCAAAACTCGATGCAAATTTTGTGTCAAGTTTTGCACCATATTTGATAAATGGATGCAAATAGCACCAAAAATGGGCTCTAGATGCAAAAAAAGAAGTAAAAAAGGATGCTAATCACAGGATTTGTTGTAGTGAAAGGAATTGAAGATTGGTTGGGTAGGAAGATTCACGAATTCGTGGCACAGGAAAGCAAGAATCCGCGACTATCATAGGAAGAGTGGATAGACTGCTACTTATATACCGAAATCCATGAAATTTGCTTTGCTTCCTTCCCCACTAAGTTATATGAGTGGATCACGAAGCTAGCAGATAGTCAAGGGAGGTGTAAACTAGACGAACTTATTGTATAGACTCCAGAATTGGTGCACAGACTGGAAGCATCAGAAGATAAGATCACACATGTTGTTGATCACTGGCTTAATTGAATCATAGGAGGATTCATCACCGAGTTCGCGGTAGATACTTCAGTCAGCTGTAGCAAGGTAGAACGATGCTTCCTCAAAGGGCTGCGAGGTAAGTACAATAAATCTTTGAATACTTGGATTAAAATGCTACTATGTGAGAAACGGGTTATGCAAATAAATTAATGTTTGGGGCTACACGAAGTGGGAGGATCTATAGAAATGAAGGTAGCATAGAACTAGAAACTATCCCCTTGATTTCACCTTCATGAAGGGACGAAGAAGAGCTCGCAAGGGTCTCACCACGAAGTGTGATCAATTTGATAAAGTAGAGAATTCTGCACATACCACCCCCACCCACACCACCACCAGTTTCACCATCTTCACCTCCATCTTCGCCCATACCACCTCCGCCACCATCGCAATTCAATATGGCAAGCGCGATAAAGTTGCGAGTGTTCAAGGGAGTAGGGAATGAAGATCTGGACCAGTTTTGGTTCGTGATAAAAGTTGTCAAGGAAGCGCAGGGAGTCATGGATGATAATATAAAGAAAGCAACATTGGTTAGCACTTTGCAGGATCGTGTGCTGACTTGGTACATTAAGCATTCCAATGAAAATCTGAACGTAGGGATCGTGGATATCCAAGTTGCACTAAACAAAGAATTTAGTAGGCCAAAGTTAGAGGCACAGTCGATCATTGGGTTCAAGGAAATCATTGGTACCAAGCAAGACCCCGTGGGAGTTGGATCAGAGGCTGAAGAGTACAATTCATGAAGCTAACATGACATTGACAGATGGAAAACACTGCGAATGGTTTGTAGCATCATTAACTCCACATCTACGGAACGTGTTGTCCTAACAAAGACTAACCACTCAGGTCGAGGCCTTGGAAGTCGCGATGAGATTACATGAGACTCTGATACAAGACCCCAACTTGGGAGTTCAGTAGATTTAGGCGCAGTTCAAAAACTTGTGCCTAGAAATGTAGAGTTTGAAACAAGAAAGGAAAAATCACCTAGAAGTGCATGATGAGGTATGGTGCATAAAATGCAAGGGCCAGGGGAATGACAAGGACTACTCCCCGGTGTTCGTGAATTACTTTGCAGGAGGAGGGCCAAGGCCATTGAGACTGGAAGCATAGGTAGGACCATGCACGATTTGTTAGATAGGAGGAAAGCATGCTACAGATAACTGCCACCTACTACAGAAGTATATGGAGAATGCATAGCAGTTGTTCTGTAATTTCTGTAGGTCAGTAGGACATGATGAGCGCACCTGTAGAAGTTATGAGTTGATGATGGATCAAAATCCTACCTGCAGAGTCCAGGCCAACACTTGGCCCCTTGATCAAAATGCAAGAATGGCGCACACTGGATTTCAGGGGCACGGACAAGGCTGAGGTGGAGGGGGACCAGGAAGAGGTCGCAGACAGTTGATATTTTACAATTGTGGAGGGTCGGGGTATTATTCCTGCAATTGTACCAATCCAATGTGACCATCATTATATTGTACACAGTTTGATCATGAGACAGAGGATTATCCCACACTAATAGCGAGGTTGTGCGATAAAGGAGCACTCCAGCCTCCCCTAACTCAGAACCTACAAATGATGAGTTTTGAGCCGCGCGAGGAAGACCTTAATGTAAATATTGTGCTCCAGAGTGGAATTACGATAGGGGATGACAAAGGAAAGTAACTAAAGAAAGTACCTAGGTTCCCAAGGCTTCAACAAAGGAACCATAATTTGATTTGCAGTGCACTAAGGAGACCTTCATGGAAGCTAAGAGGAGCTTCACTAATGCCTCCATTTTAGGAAGTAAGGATAGACTGGAGCTGGAAATGGACCCATCATGCTTACTACGTTTTTGGAGACATGCATCAAGCTGCTGAATGAAAGCAAGTCTATAAAGGGGCTACAAAAACTCATAAATAGATGCGCAAGGACTGCACAAGGAGAATCACGGGTAGTACGGAAGCTCGACAAGCACACAACACGAAGGGGAAGGGAAATGAGAATGACCACGCAAATTGGGGAATATGAGATGGACCAAGTAATTCTAGATCTAGGATCGGACGTGGACGTCTTATCGAAGCAGACATGGGAGTGCATGGGAAGGCCTACATTATAATGGTCTCCTACCCAACTGCGGATGACAAACCAACAAAAGATCCTACCTATGGGGAGATTGAAAGGAATCACAGTAGATATCGAAGGAGCAAGTGCACTAGTAGACTTCGAAGTGATAGAGATTCTTGATGATAGCAATCTGTACCCTGCACTACTAGCAATAGATTGGGCCATTGACATGAATGGAGTGATAAATCTAGAGAAGCACAAGATGATTTTTGAGAAAAAGTAACTGCACGTAGTGGTACCTCTAGACCCTATAGAAGGATCGCGCTACATAGATCCTGTGCATGACTACGATAACAATGATGATTTGGAATGCATCTACAAGATAACTACGCAGGAGCAAGACTCGGTAAATCCAACTGTGGATGGACGAATCTCATGGGAGCACGAAAGCTCCTGCACATCAGATTTTGATGAGGAGATAGAATGATGGCACAACCGATTACACGAGGTAACCACACTCAAATGTAACATGATGAAAAGATCACTGTGCTTTGTAACAACAGAGATAAGAGATCTTCCTACATATGATGGGTTAGGTGAAGTGGATGAGTTCCTAAACAAATTTGAAAGAGAAGTGCTAGAATAGCAGTGCTTTGATGCTCTGAAATGGGTACTGCGTGCTATGCCTGCAAGGTGGTGGGGTACGCATTATAAAAGTTTTTAGGACTGGCGCGACTGCTGAAGGATGATGTGAATACAGTTTGTGAAGCCTTAGATGTAGTTAAAAGACAAGTATGATGGATGAAACGGCCCACGTTCCCACCTTTCCAGGTGGATACAAGAATATGGTGCGAAACCTACGGGAATGTAAACAATCCTCATCGTAGGAGACATGATCAGTAGGCAAGTGTGGGCAAGACAAGGGCGTGAATGACCCCTCTAGTTGAAACCACAAAGTATGGAAGGACCAGGTGCACAGAAGGATATACACGCATAAGCCTTTAACATAATACGCAAAGCACAAAACAAAGTCCACAATGCGAAGAAGAAAGACTGGGACCTGCGTGTACCAGCTGTTCTATGGGCTTATAGGACCACGTGCCAGACCCTGGCTATGCAGGCACCTCCGAGGCAGGAGTATGAAGCGAACGTTGTAATCCCCATGGAGCATGAAAATCCTAGTCCATGCACAGCAGCACTGGTAGATACGATGGTTCGCGAAGCGTGGAAAGAAGGGATCACACAACCACAATAATCAGAATGCTTGGGACTTGAGGAAGAAATCCAACAAGGAAATTTTAGGCTCCAAGAATTGGAAAAAGAAAGGGTTTGATTAAGGAAGAAAAGTGCTCTGGTCGAAGTGGAAGTCAAGAAGTTGGAGGATGAGATGAGGGATGATTTTCTTGATAAGAAGACCAGGGTGATAAAACAGGGTGCACATGATCATGTTGACAATTTTGAGGATTATCTCCACGAAATGATCAGTCTGATGCCTTGGATTGGACTGCATATTACTAAGGGAATTAACCAGGGGGATGCGCTGCAAATGATAAGGTGCATGATGCCGCCAGTAATGGTAAAAGGTGGGTATTACCCAGAAAGAATGATGGATCACAGGAGGAAACCACACAAAGGTGGTGCAACCACCTGGCTAGCTAAGGGAAGAATAGTCTTAGTGCTCCAGGCAGTTGAAAGGAAGTGCGGGACTATAAACTATTTTCCCCGAGAACTGCGCAATATTGGAGCTGTGCGCAGAAGCAAAGAGTCACCAGGTCTAGGACCGCGCAAGGGGGGTAGCGCTGCCACATGGGTTGGCCAAAAACTGACTGTTGTAGTCACTATTCATGATGGGATGCTCAACTTAAGGCCAAATGGAGGGGGCGATAGGCATTTAAGACGTGATTTATGGGCAATATTTTGAAAAATTTGCCACCAAGGGAGCATTAATGAACTAGATTTGGGGGGAACAGTCGAATTCAAATTCAAAAAGTGCTATAAATTACAAAGGGCTACCCAAGAAACAACACTTTGTCATTTGAGAATTGAGCCATTGAGCAGAGCCCTTGTTTTTGTCAGTCGAGCGCTAATTGAGCCCCTGAGTTCGCGAGTGCTAGATTTCTAGACAAACATGATGGTAACAGTGGGAGACGTTATGGAGATAACTGAAATGACCACCGAAGAGGCCACGCAGGCCCTGACTATGGGAGATGCTCTGGAAGATGCCGGGATTGTGTCAGAAATCCCGAAATCACCATGCACGCCAAGACCCAAGAAGGACAAACAAGCAATGGTCCCTGTACGTGTGTCTCTGCGGAACCCGCTACGCACTAAGCTAACAATGGAGTACAAGGGGAAAGGCATCACCATCGAAACTAATGAAAAAGAGGAAAACCTGGAGGACCTACTCAGTGCAGAAGACGAGGACAAAGGCATGGAGGCGGAATTTGAGCCAATGCACCCCCCTCCTCGACAAAGCTTCCTGTCTATGTCCCCCTCGTGAAAAGAAAAAGCTAGAGTCCCCAAGGACTTTGACAAGACTAAGAGCTCGCTCCAGACCCCGCTCCTCCCAGACAACATTATCTTTGAGGGCACGCACTTGGGATAGATGCTGAGCTTGAAATTCGAGGATTGGGATCTCACTGACCACACGAAGTTCCATCACCTTGAGACCCCACACCTTATGTAGCCCAGGAAGAACACTGCAGTGGGGGTGATGGAATTAGAGCCGCAGAAGTGGTTGCACAAAGTAGAAAAGGTTGGGCTACTGAATCTGCTTTGGGTGCCGCACTTCCACCACGCTCCAATAAACATTTTCGTCATCAGGAAGCTGCTCTACCTAATGCATGATGGGCATTTGTGGCTGGAGGATCCCATCCCCATCACGACAAACTTGATTCACCACATTTCGCAGCTTCCATGCAAAGAAGAAGACTTGGTCATCGCGAAGGCCATGAAGAAAAAGTACAAGCTGGAAAAGAGGAAGAGGGGCTACACCATCTCTAACATCAAGGACAAAGTAGTATGCATGGCAACCAAAATCTTGGCAAGAAAGGTTATGCGCAAGTGTCGTGCGGATGAAGTACCCAAGCCAGTGGTAGCATTGGCTAAGCAGTGTGTGGAGGGAGTCCAGTTTAACTAGTCTACATTCCTTTGCAAGGAATTCTTGGAGAATTTTCGCCAAGCCCAGGAGAAAGGCAAAACATTCCACTATGCATGGCTTCTCCTATCCATACTACCCGTGGCTGGGGAATTGATGAAGGATAGTCAATTCCCCATAAATTACAGGGATTTACCAGAGGCTGCGAAGTATGCTTCACTCTGGGCCACAAAAGATGACACTAGGATCCATGACAACAAAATATTCTAGGTGTTCATGGAGATGAACCTTAGAATGTGGATCAACCGTAAGCTATAGTTGTCACCCACTATCTACAATACCTTGCAGATTTTTGGGAAATTCAAAGCGGACATGCATAACATTTATATGAGAGCACGCAAGGACCTGACTAAACAATGGAGGAAGCTACCCTTTGTAGCCACAAATGATGTCATATTTAATATTCTGGAGACATGGCCACCGGAGTGGTTCACCCCATACATCACGGAGATCAAGAAGTAGGCGACACAGAGGAAGAAAGAAGAGGCATAGTTGTGCATCACATAGTTAGTAGAAAAGAGAAAGGAGGTAGCAATAGCAGAAGTACGGGCGGCACGGGATGTTGCACAGAAGGCAATTGAGTAGGAAAGGATCGCAATAGCAGCAACAACATTGGAGGTAGCCATGAAGGTAGGCATGGGCCAAACAACTCCTTCGCAACTGTAGGAAGCTGAGGAAGCAGAGACAGAAGAGGGAGGCATAAACCCCCAAACCGTGTCAATGTAGTTGAAGCGCCAACACCCAATAGAGTGGGAAGGGTATCATAAGAAGGTCAAGGCATCGAAGTTGTCTATTGACCCAATCACCTTAACCGAGGGTGATCTGCATGACATTGGCGAGACAGTGCATGATGTCACCTCTAAGGCTCTCCAAGATTTCATGCAGGAGAACCAGATTGTGTTGGGGGCCCTCAGAGCGTAGTTGTAGGAATTACATGTGCACCCTCCTCAGGCGGGCACCCTTTCGACCAGCCTCGCAGCTGGAACATTGACAGCAGAATAGATGTTATGCGTGTGGATGACGAATACCATAGTGTTGCCGAAAGGGGCCCTCGTGACAACAAATGAGGTTGACAGGACTATGATTAGCATGCTAAAAGGTCTTGGTATGAATCTAGCTACACTCTCGCGAGAGACCTTATATGTTTGGCAAGATGGAAAAACTGCAGAGCTACGAGCTAGGGAGAGTTGCGCACTGCTTATTCTTAGCGAGCAGAAAATCAATATGGAACAATTGAGCTTGTAGCGTGATGAATTGGTGTCGCAGAATCAACAGTTGGTGCAGGTAATAGATGAAGCCCACCAAAGCATTCCGGAGCTGGCCATCCCAACATACATAACAACAGATGCGCGCATCCATAGGTTAGCAACAGGGGTACGTGAGGCACGGGAAGAAATTACAAAGGTTCATCTAGAGCTGAACCTTCAGATCACTGAGCTGCAGTTAAAGGCGCAACCATCCACCCCTTCGAAAGTCAGAGAATAGTGCGTTAGTGCTATCACAGTGGGATTGGACAAGATTGGCGGTGTAGTGCGAGACTGCACCAGTATGTTGGAAGAATCACTTGAGGTCCTCACAAAACTGCAGGAGGACCCCAACATCTAGCGCTTAGAGAAAGATGTGCAAAAACTCCAACAGTAGTATGATAGTGTCCGAGGAACTATGCAGATGGTGATCCTCACTCAGAGGCTCGTGCGGATGCAACAACCTAAAGTGTTGAAAGAGCAGGTGGATGCGACATGACAGAAGGAAGCAGTCCTGAAGCCGCACGTTTAGCCTTGGATCGATGAGGCCTTCACTATCACAGTAGAAATTGAAGGCAAGCTCGCACACATGTAGGGGATGCATGCACTGATGCAAAGAAGCACTCTTGACACAACGTTCTCAAAAGAATAGATGTAATAGATCCAACAAACATCAGCTTAGTGCGCTGTTGACCTAGCCGCAGTTCGAAAACACCTGGAGGGACTTTGTACGAAGATCCCCACGCCGACAAAGTGAGTCAAGGGTGAGTCACGATGTTTGTGTTGGGGGCTTGTTGGGCATGGAATCCCCCCAAGGCATGTTTTGGGGCTTAAAGCCCAAGTTTTGACTAAGTCTTTTGTAAAAGCTCTGCGAATTGTGGGCATGGAGCACGAAGTCATAATAGAGTCATAGGGTTGTCTGCCCTAGTTTTGTAATGTAATGTCAGCTAGATAGACCTGCCCATGGTCTATGGACCATGGGATTGTATAAATAGAGTGAGGCTCTAAGTGTAGAAAGAATATAATGAAGAAAACTAAGAGATGAAGAGCATGAGAAGTCTAAGTATTTGAGTCGAAGTGTAAAGTGTGTATGTGGGTCGTAGAGTAGGAGAAGGCTCTACAACTGAGTGTGCAAAGGCCTAGTAGTCCGTAGTTGAGTGCACGGGCTCCTGGAGCTGAGTGCGCAAGGCAGGTTGAGTCTATAACCATTGGGAGAATCAATAAAGAGAAGTTTTATTATATTTTGGTGTATCTTTACTTGGTTTAATTCATGATTGGATATAATTTGCATGTATATTGTTTCTTTACTGTGCAGACCTGTATGAATGTTTTGTATAACTAATTATTACATAAGGAATTCAAGTAGTTAAAAATAATTAACTAATATTGGAAGATAAGTAAGGAATGGCACAGAGTGTGGCACACAGCCCCTAGATAGGGTTGCGCAATGGCAGTGTATCAGGCCGCAAGGAACAGGAAAGTGTGTGAAGCAACTTGTGCGCAGGAGGAAACAACAGACCAATCGAACTCATTAGACATCTCAAGGGTGCGGAAACCTGGTTCTAGCACACTCCCATACTACTTCAGGTGAGACCTCAATCCGTGCTCTGCGGACTGTTGCTGAAAGGGCCAGTAGTACTAGGATTTGTTTGGCTAAATTAACTCTGAACTTGGGTCAGGCCCCAACAAGCCAACAATGATGTATGTCAAAGGACAAGTAAACCATTGTAGAGCGACGAGATGCCTTTGAATCCACAAATGATGTTGTAGCCCTTTGAAAAGTGGGCAATCGACTTTGTAGGACCTATCAAACCTTAGGGAAAAATAGGCACATGATACATTATCACCGTGATAGAGTACCTGACTCGTTGGGCGGAAGCGCAACTGGTCAAATACTGCACGACTACGGTTGTGAAGTTTTTGTTTGAACAAGTGTTGACTTGATTTGGCTATCCAAAAATCTTAATGAGTGATCGTGGTGAACATTTCCTGAAAGAAACCATCAGTGCACTAATAGAAGAGTTCCATGTGTATCATCAAAAAAGCACACCATATCACCCACAAGCCAATGGGACAGTAGAAGCATTCAACAAAATACTGGAGACTATGCTAACCAAAGTATGCAATGCGTAGTGGAGTGATTAGGACCTATGCGTACCTACAGTACTATGGGCTTATAGGACAACGTGCACGAAACTGACGGGACAGACACCTTTCCGGCTGGTTTATGGTGTGGAAGTTGTCATGCCAATGGAGTATATTGTACCGAGTCTGCGCACAGTAGCGCTCACGGGTATGACGAATCGCGAAGCCCTAGAAGAGAGGTTCATGCAGTTGGAAGAAATTGAGGAGGAATGGTTCCTAGCTGGCTTTCATGAGCAGGTGTAAAAGCAGCATGAGAAGGCTTGGCATGATCACCATATTAAGTTGTGCACATTCAAGGTAAATGATTTAGTGTTTCTGTATGACAGTAAGTTTGATAAATTCCTAGGAAATTTTAGAATGCATTGGCTAGGACCATACGTTATTAAGGAGGTCATAGATGGAGGTGCGGTACAGCTAGTCAAACTAAATGGAGAGCCTTTCCCAGGCAAAGTGAATGGAAGCTGATTAAAGCCCTACATGGGTGGCCTGACTATCTGACTAGCCAGCAGAAGCACAGTCTTCGTGCTCCAAGGATATAGACGAAGGCATGGGACTATAAAAAAATGTAGGGGACATAGGCACATATGGAGGAAAGCAGTTCTGACACTACGGTCTCAGAACAATGTGTACAATAGATCCAGTAGGCAGCAGCTTAGTGCGCTACCGACCTTGCAGCAGTTTGAGCAGAATTGGAAGGACACTGTGTGAAGATCTCCACATCCACTGAGTGAGTTGAGGGTGAGTCATGATGTTTGTGTTGGGGTCTGTTGGGTATGGAATCCTCCCAAGGCATGTTTTGGGGATTAAAGCCCAAGTTTTGACCAAATCCTTTTGTAAAGGCTCCACGAATTACGAGCACGGAGCGCGAAATCATAATAGAGTCACAGGGTTGTCCACCCTAGTTTTTGTAATGTAATGTTGGCTAGATAGACCTACCCATGGTCCACGGACCATGGGATTGTATAAATAGAGCAAGGCTCTAAGTGTAGAAGAGAGAATAGCATAAGAGCATGATGCATATAATTAATTGAGTCAAAGTGTAAAGTGTTTCTTTCGGTAGTAGAATAGGAATCTGTAACCATTGCTGAGTGCGCAGGGTAGGTCGAATCTGTAACCATTGGAAGAATCAATAAAGAGAAGTTTACCATATTTCTGTGTATCTTTTCCTATTTTAATGTATGATTGGGTATAATTTGCAAGTGTACTCGTTATTTATTGCATGAACTCATATGAATTCTTTGTATAAATAAATATAACGTAAGACATCCAAGTACATGAAGGTAATTAACTCGTATAGGAAGATAATTATGATCTCAGGAAATAGCGCAGAGCACTGCCCTAGCAACGAAGAAGCTCCATAACCCCTGGTTAGGGTTGCGCGAAGGCAGTATATCAGGGCGAGAGGAATAGGGAAGTGCGCAAAGTGACCTGTGCACCAGGACGCACAATTGGACTAGTCGAACCTCTCAGACATCTCAATGGAGCAGAAACCTGGTTCCAGCACCCTCCCATACCACTTCGGGTCAGACCTCAGTCCTTGCTCCACGAACTGTTGACGAAACTGCTAGTAGTATAGGGATTTGTTTGGCTAACTAACTCTGAACCTGGGTCAGGCCCCAACAAGCCAGCACTACGTTTATGTTATGGATAGATAATGTTAAGGGACACATGAACATAGTGAAAGCAGTGTGATCTGTGGCATGCTGGGACACATGTATAGTGGAAAGAGACTAGAAGCTAGGTTGCTTGGTAGAGATAGTGTGGTCTCTGGATGTATAGTACTAGTGTTGTTTGTGTGCTGCATATGTTGTGTTGTGTACATGTTGTATATGTTATGTTGTGTACATGTTGTATATGTGGTGTTGTGTACATGTTGTATATGTGGCGTTGTTTACATATGGTGTTGTGTGCATGTTTTGTATGTGGTGTTGTGTACATATGGTTTTGTGTAGATGTTGTATATGTGGTGTTGTGTACATGTTGTATAGGAAGTGTTGTCTAGATATGGTGTTGTGTGCATGTCATATATGTCGTTTTGTGTACATATGGTGTTGTGTGTATGTTGTACATGTGGTGTTATGTACATCTGGTGTTGTGGGCATTGTGTGCACATGGTGCTATGCACATGTGGTGTTGTCTGCATGGTGTACATGTGGTGCTGCGTGCACGTATTTTTGTGTGCATGTGGTGTTTTGTACATGTTTTACATGTGGTTATGTGTCCATGTCATGCATATGGTGTTGCATACATGTGGTGTTGTGTACACATTCTGCAGGTGGTGCTGTGTACATGTGGTGTTGTGTACAAATTGTGTAGGTGGTGTTGTGTTAACACTGTGGAGGTGGTGTTGTGTACATGTGGTATTGTGCATATGTCATGCATGTTGTGTTGTGTTGTGTATATGTGGTATTGTGTTATGGTTATTGTAGTCATTTTGTCGCAACATGTGTATTCATTGTATTGTATGGTGTGTACGTATTTGTATTGTGTTGTACACTGGGTGTAGGTGTATGTGTTATGTTGTAAAATGTGTATGTGTATGTGTTGTACAATGTGATGGGACATGTAGGTATGGGACTATCTAGGCCATTGTTGTTGATATTTAGGGTTGAGGTGGTTTAGTATATGGATTCCCTTGTTGCTCATATTGAGAGTTGAGGCAGATTAGTCTCTAGATTCCCTTGTCGTTGATATTGAGGGTTGAGGTGGTTTAGTATCTGGATGCCCTTGTTACTGATATTGAAGGTTGAGGTGGTTTAGTATTTGGATGCACTGGTTGCTAATATTGAGGGTTGAGGCGGTTTAGTCTCTAGATGCCCTTGTTGCTGATATCAAGGGTTGAGGTGGTTTAGTCTCTGGATGCCCTTGTTGATATTTATGGAGGAGACAATTTAGTCTTTGGATTCCCTTGCTGCTTGAAGGCAAGAGAAGGAAATGGGTGCTTTTCAGGTTTAGAAAACTAAACCAGTGTGTATAAATTCTCAAAGAGAAGAGAAGTCATTGGGTGGTTGCCAAGTTTGGAAAACTAAACTAGTGTGTATATGTGGTGAAAGAGAAGAGAAGGAATTAGGTGCTTGCCAGGTTTGGTAACCGATTCAGTGTGTACAGAAAGGAAAAAGAATAAAGGCAGAATAAAATGGACCATTTGAAAGATCACTATCAGTATTTTATTTTAGTTTTCAAGTACACATGTGAGCTATGATTCTGATTTATGATGGTTTCCCGTGATTTATGATTCTGATCTATGATGGTTGCATGAAATTTATTATTCTAATTTATGATGGTTTGGTTGCTAACTGGATGAGATACGTTTATACATGATGATTTAATAAAAGAGCATGTTTGAATTGTTGTGATAGGGAGTAAACATAATTGCAAGTGTACCTTATTTATGGGCCATCAACGAGGTATGATTTTAGTTTATTTTAATTCCTTTTAGTCTAATAGAAATTAGGTGCTTGGTACAGGAAGCAAGGTAATGGCCAATTTGGGTGGTTGAAACAAACTGCTAGCATTAGCGGTAGCAACAAAAAGGAATTGGAATAGGTAGTAATATGTTGGTGAAGCATTAAGGAGTAGATCCGTTGAGGGACGCTAGTACCGAATAGTGTCCATTGATTTCCATGAGCATGCTATGACCAGTATGATGGTTTTTAGGTCAAGATATTCCTAGGTTCTTATACCTTCTAATGTGAGGAAACCTTTCTAAGGGATGGATCAACCAAGGGACTATGTAGTAGAGAAGGGGATCTAGGGAACTTGGAAGGTGAGTGATTGCATAGAAGGGGGTGACCAGATTTCTGAAGGTACTACATAGTAGAGGAGGGAAGGCTGAGGAATGCATTTTTTTTGTCATTAGCATTACCAGATTGAATCAGAAGCACATTAGAAGTGTTCCCTACAACAATGAGCTAGTAGCTGTTAGTTGAGGGAATATGCAATCCAAGGATCATAACACCATACATTGGATACATGTTTGACTTGGGCAATGGATTCTAGACTTCCTAGGAAGGAAGTGAATCCTGATATTACTTTGATGGTGGAGGTGTGACCCTACGGATTCCCTTGTTGCTGATGTAAGCATCAAATCCTTTTATTTGTTGGTTAAAGAAAATGTGCATGTGTATATATTATTGTAAATATTGTACCAATTTGGATTGATAAAGCTCCATAGCCATTATGGTTATTTGATGGTTGAAGAAAATGTGCATAAGTATATGTGGTCATTTTCTTGAATATCATAATGAGTCGTGTTATAAAGCTCCAATAAGCAGTATAATTGTCATGTTTTCAGTAGTGGTCATTGTAAATACTGAAATGTGATTTGTTTTAAAGATCCATGGGTAGTATGTTTTGTTTTTATCTGTTTGTTGGTCACAGGTGTCATAGAACACTGAGAATGGTGTTCCCGTAAGGGGGGATGGTTTATAACAAACTTGGGTTAAAATTTCATGTAATAAATTTAATAAAGGAAAAATAAGACCAGGGTCACGGGACATGTATTCCAAATTGAATGTTGTGAAAAACATCCTAGTGGGTGTCACTTTCAGTTATTATGGCTAAGGAAATTGGCAAACGCATTGGAAAAGGAAAATATGCATTAATTGACATTTATTTATGAAAATAAATGAAAATATTGGAAAAGGGGAGATGAAGGGTCACATATTTCCATGAGAGGAAATTAAAAGAAAATAGAGGCAAATGAAGAAAATAGAGGCCCCAGTGATAAAAAGGCTTGTGAGGATCGGTTCACATCTTTTTTTCATTTTTCCTTTGGAAATAGTTTCAGAGAGAGAAGAGCACCAAGAGGAGAAACAAATCAAACAAGGAAAGAAAATGAAGGAAAAGGAAAGTGAAGCACAAGGAAGGAAGGTTGGATTAAGCAGCTTCAACAGGAGGATTTGCATGTAACACGTTACATGTATGATTTACTAGTTGGTTAGTGAATGCATGGAACATGCATTTATGTATTTGGTTATTTGTTGTCATTGGCATGGATTTTGTTAGGTTTGACATCAACCTTTCCTTGCTATTTTAGAGTAGCCATGGTGTGATGGGATTCTTTTCTCGGTTGAGATTTGGATTGTTGAATGGTTTTGGAACCAGGTGAGGTGGTCTCAAGAAAATTCCCAAGGGTTGGGGGTGGAGGTGATTTAATCTTTGGGAAGCCCTCAACATATGGGTGGAGATAAGAAAATTCTTCAAGGTATTGATGAAGAAACTATGAGGCATCCAAGCCTGTTTTGGGCTTAGTGATCTCTTGACCAATTTTTGGAGGATTGGAGTAGCCTAAGGGTGGAGGTGGTTTAATGTACAAGAATCCATGGTTTTTTATGTCTTTATTTCCCAAATTCATGCTTGGAATATGGCATAGAGGGTGATTGGTTGAAAGAAATATTTGGTTCAACACAATCTATGGTCAGTTGGTATGTGGAAATTCTTGACTTGGTTGGATTTTGCATAAGTTAATAAGATTTATTTTCTTATTGTGATTCATGAGTACTTGTACTTGTTATTATGTGGCTTTGATGGTTGTTCTATCATGGCTAATATTTTGGTTATATGTTGGTTATAAGCATGGTTCCATAACATGTTATAGCTATGGTTCTTGTTATGTTTTGATTAGTTGATTAATGGTTGATGAATGCATGGGCTAACAATGTTACTAGAACTATTATGAGAGGGCATTAGACCTTTGTGGTGAATCTCATATAAGTTTCAAACTCCTATGTTTAGATATGCACTCATGACATGTAGATTACATGTTCACCATATGTTTGAAATAATGAATGTCTTGATTAGTCCTGGTAAGGTCAATTTCTTGTTCATGTTTTGTATGGTTAGCATTGTCTTGAGTTCATCTATGATTCTAGAAAGTCTCATAAAGTTCTCCGCAGTGGTATGGAGGCTGGACTCGAATTTTTGCTCAAATCTCAGGACTGCAGGCACTGAACTGAGGATTTTGGGTCAGAATCATAGTCAGGTAGGCTTGTGCATGTGGTTGGAGGGTCACATCCATACTCATGCATGCTTTTTCATGTGGTTGGGGTGTTGGGTAACTGAAAAAATACTTTAGCTCAGGGTTTGGTCACCTGGAGTGGTTCTTTGGTCCCTAAGTGTCCTGTAAGCCCTGCACGATGTTATTATGTGATCATTAAGTCTCAGTTGTCACCCCCACTTCCATAAATAAATCTTGGATTTCAGTGTTCTAACGTAAAAAAATGATCACCTATCGATTTCTAACTAGATGGATCCAAATACACCATGTAGGATTAATTTTACCATAGTAAAATCACTTTCACCATAGAAAATGGTTTAGTAAACCACTTTTATTAAATTATTTTCTAATTGAAAATATAAAACCCCATGAGAATAATTAAATAAATCATTATTTATTTAATTTTCTCTAGGAATAATTATTAATCATTATTTGATAATTATTCCTTGTCACATTTGACTAAATCACCTTGGAATAATTAAATAAATCATCGTTTATTTGTTATCCCTTCATTCTTTTTGGAATAATTATTAAATCATAATTTAATAATTATTTCAAATTCACACCTTTCTTAATCCTCGTGAAGTGATTAATAAATCATTTTATTTGTTAATTAATTCTAAATAATGATTTTTGACCATTTTGAATATATTTTCCCTCTCCAGAAAATATAAAAAGTATTCCTAACAGTTAGATTTTGATTTGGTCAATCTTATTTTATTATTTTCGATTTTTGAGATTAACCTGATACTTTGTTATAAATAAGAAGGTTTTCCATTCATTCTTAACCATGATCATTATCATTGTCGCCATTATCATCTTTTGACATTTGAGCTCCCACTTGAGTTCCATTCTTTGTTTTGGGGTTTTCACATATTGGGAGAGATAATAGATCGCTCGAAGACAAGGACATCAAAGGACCCATCCCGTGGAGGGGTTGTTAAACAACATTTTTTCATTGTCCCTATACTCCCTGTTCCTTGATCCTGGAGGACCTCTATATTGAACCCCACATGCTTTGCCTTCATGAAGAAACTCTGATTGTGTCCCTCTTCATGAGCAGATCAATTCCCTTTTGCACCATTTCCCATTAAACTTATGTTTTCCTCAGTTTATAAGACCGGTGCTAATGACCTTTGTCTCCCCCGCACTGATATGCAGAGATTAGCACTATCCCTAACACCAACCGAAGTGACTAAGTTATGTTCCATTCATGTTGGTCCTGTTATGGAAAGTTTTTTAAATTAGGAGCCGAAGTTTCCAGCTCTAGAAGCTTCGTAATGGAAGTCTAGT
Source organism: Pinus taeda (assembly GCA_000404065.3). Taxonomy (NCBI): domain Eukaryota; kingdom Viridiplantae; phylum Streptophyta; class Pinopsida; order Pinales; family Pinaceae; genus Pinus; species Pinus taeda. The sequence continues at coordinate 15,360 of APFE030948428.1, read as the reverse complement.
AAATGGTTTGGCCAGATGAGGTTGACGATGTAAGTTTGGGCCCCTTTCCCCTATAATGATGGAACTACCTCACGGGATAAGCCCTTCTCCCATGAGAAGTGGATCCATCTCCCATCCATTCATCAAGTATAAACCTTCCTTTTTCCCAAGCACAAGCTAGTCTTAGTGTTGGTGTTAGTGTTAATGTTGGTGTGTTAGTGCTATTTTGGTTTGGAGTAAACAACAAGCTATTACTAGTTGTAGCTATCTAGTTGTATGAGGGAGAAGTGTGATTTGGTTTGGAGTGAAACCTAAAGGGAAGAGCCTTAAAACTATTGTGGATTGAGGCCATCATGGGATGCTAGCAGAAGTGTGTGGGAACCTGGTCTTGTCAGAGGAGGACTGCAATGTCAAGACAAATGGTTGTAATCTTTCTTTGATATTAATATATGCAACTATCGATTGATTTCCTACATGATTTTTTATGTTACGTATTCATGCCTTAATGTTTCTTGACTTGTTAAGTAGGTTGAATTACAATTTGTCTATTATCACATTTGTTCTTTGCTATTGTTTACTTGTTTCTGGTGCTTGAAGAAGGAAGTGAGAGATAGCTGGAGCGAGAGAGCAAGGACATCATCAAACAGGATAAATGAACTAAGAGGTGGGCCCTCTTAATTGGTTCTAACCTAAGGAAATCTTCCATAGAATGTGTCTGTTGTGGCTAGATCCATTATTGGGCTAGAGGAATATGTTTGTGTCTGCACTTATAATTTTACTTCACCACAAATTGGCGACTCCAATGGGGATCCCAATCTTTTTGTTTGTCTTGGATTTCATGATTTTGTGGGAACTTTTCTAGTTCCACTTTTTTCCCTTTGGTTTTGTTTCTTTTCTCCTACTTACTGACCTGAGTCTAATATTCATAGTAGCAGACTTGGTCCCTGTTTCAATTTTTTTTATTTTTTCCTTAGCTCCCTCGATCAGCGCTCTTAATTCGCTGACAATCATGCCGATCAGCGTAAGTTGCTAAGGAATAGTCGCGTCGACCAGCCTTTGGCACTTGTTTTCAGTTAGGCAGTCACACCGATGCCTGTAAGTGAAGATTAGGGCCTGACCCCAATCTTGGCCAGTGTGTTCTGCTCTTGTGATTTTGATCTCGTAAGCCTTTTGAACCATTTTCTCCCTGATTAGAAAGCTACTTTTCATCTAGTTGTGTTTTCTAGTTGACTTATCATCTTTCTGCTTGTTTGATTGAGTCATTGAGTGGTCAACGACACTAGGGCATCTAGTTTGTCATCCATTCAGTAGTTTGTGAGCTTAGTAAGTCGAGTTGTAGGTGTACTTACTCCTTGCATTTCATTTTTTGTCCTTTTACAACTTTGACCTCTTTTACACAAGTTTGAAATGTTTTCATTTTCTTGCCTAAACGTTTCTTTTCTGAAATGGATTTTATTGCTTGTCTTATGGTTGGTAAAGTTAGTGTTTCATTAGTCTGAATGAGTTTCTCTTTTCATGTGTTCATCTGCTTGAAGAGCTTATTGTCTCAAGAACTTCTTAATTGAAAGATTATATGCGGAAAGTTTGTTTCGTTGTTTCATGAAAAGGTATGAAATACTATCTTGTTGCATCATTGTGCTAGGATAACTTGCATCATTAAAAGACTAGAATTTCATCGACATTTGAAAAAGGGATAGAACTCTTTTGCTTTTGAAAGGACTAATAGAGAAGTGCTTGTTAGGAAATTAGGAATTGGAATTCATTTTTCATTAGTTTATTTTTTGAAAAGCAAGGTAGTGAAAGATCATTTCACTTTTAGTTGCTTGATCCTTTGCATTTGATTGAGTAGTTTCTACTCTCTCTAGTTTAGGCATTTCATTGAATTGAATGGGTCTTGTCTCATTTAGTTGCATTTAAGGTTTTTCGAGTCGCATCGCTAAGACTTGAAAACTGAAACATAACTCAAGATAAACTTTAAAACGAATTCAATTAACCTAAGATGCATCTGACATTAACTATTATATCTAGAAGGTCTAGGCTAGAAACATGTTTTGGTGTCTTTAAACCTAGCAGTTGTCATTAGCTTCGGCATTAGATAGTGCTAGTACGGATTTATGCTCCCCATACCATTGGGTATATAATGGGAGACCCCTCTAGGCTATAATCCTTTTATCCTTAGGAAGCCAAGTCAGCTGCCTTGCAAACATGATACACTAAACACAACATTCAGGGAGATTTCCTGCTCGTACTTCTTGGTTCACTAGGAGGTATTATGCAGTTCACGGTTACCTAGTAATCCTATTTACCTAGATCATCCAAAGTAGTCATTTGATATTTTTGACTCATTAAACTTAAAATATCATTTGAGCACTTGTCCTTTTGAGCTCATTTCCAATCAAAAGTGAGAGTCATCTTTGCTTCTTTCTCGACTCTTAAAAAATGAAAGAGCACCAGTATTTTATGTGTCTTAATAATTGATTTTCAACGATATGAAAACACCCTGTTAGTCTTTTTCTGAGACCAAATCATGAGTTTCCTTAAAACAACATTTTAAAGCCTTGAAGTTAATTGTTCTGTCAGCTAAGACAAGGTCATCGTGGTTGAACCATCTGGTTCACCCAGTTCCTCTTCCTCTCCTCCATCTGAAAGATTGTATGAGGAGTCGTTTCCTAAGTTACTGGAGTCACTCGAGGACCAAGGTGTTGAAATTGAAATTGTTCTGAGAATTCAACCTTTGTCATCTCATCCTCCGCTTACTTTCGATACTAGGTCATCTATTGATTTTGGCCCAAAATCTCCAGACAATCCCGTTCAAACTTTAGAGAACTTGCCGGCCACCAATGGTCAGCTTGGACTAGTTATCTACCTTCCAAACCCTTTGTTTAACCCTATTATGATATCACCGCAATGTCCTTACAGTCTGTACGACTAGCCGGGCATTCCTTTGGAACTATCCCCTCGTACTCATTTGGCCATTCCTCGTCGTTTGTTTCCACACATGGAACCCAAAGGTGATCCTCTTGTCACCTCTCCAGATGAGTCCAAAGTTTCTACTCCACACACTATATGGGGGAAGAGTTGCCTTTTCCTCCTGATGGTTTCCCCTATTCAAGGGGTATTCCTGCTAGCTCGCCACCCAACTATGTGTCTTTGGTATAGTTGGATTCATGTACACCTAGTGCCTCATCACTTTACCATAACCCTGTATGGGCATCAGGCGCCATGCCTACTTCAAGTCTGTTCGTTACAAACACGACTACCCAACAGGTTGTTACCTCAGTCCTGGTGTAACCCACCATTCTGAATACCCTTGTATCATCAATCCCAGTTACCCATCAGGCACAATCGACAGTTTCAAAGAATGTCTCTATCAGTTCCTCCATCCCTCTAGTTAGTGGCCAAGATGTACCACCGCCTAGGGGGCAGAACTTGAATGTTTCTATGGTGTCAGGTGCCACTACTGTGAGTGGATCACAACCTCACATGCTTGGTATAAACAAGCCTTCTTGTGGTATTATTCATAACCCTGCTGATCCCACTGGATCAAGCAATGTCTAGTACCAACAGGTTCAGAATCCTGTTGGTTTGTTTGGATCGATAAATGTTTAGTATCAACAGCCTTATGGGGCTCAGGTCCAATACCAAAATCCTTACGTTCCATATGGTTCTCAAGGAATGGTTAATCAACCTTACACCCTCTAATCTGGGTATTACATCCAGCTTAGTTATGGCTAGATTCAGTTCAAAAATTTCCCAAGCACTATTCAAGTACCCTTGCAACAACAAGGACAGCCTCTACAACAACATGGGTAGCCTTTGTTCCCACAAGGGAAACCTTTGTTACAGCAAGGGCTCTCCACGCAACCACAAGGGAAAATGATCCCGTAGCAAGGTCAACTGCAACAACCGTAAGGTTAACCCTTGCAACAGTTGCAACAAACCATGTAGCAGCAGATGCAATATACTCTGCACAGCTCCCAACCCATGTTCTCGTAGGGCCAACCTTTGCAGCCCCAGGGAAAAATTTTGCAACCGCAAGGTCAACCCTTGCAACAACAAAACCAACCAAGGCAGCAACAACCCTTGTGTTGGCTTATATGTGCCTGTCCCAGGTTCAGAAAAAATTATTTAGCCAAACAAATCCCACAGATACTGACCCTTTTTGCAATAGTACGCGGAGCACGAACTGAGGTCTCACCCAAGGTAGCAGGGGAGGGTGCTAGAAACACGTTTATGCACCCTTGGGATGTCTATATGTGGTCTAGAGGTTTCGCACACCGTTCTGCAGCTTCGTGCTGCTCTTTTTCGTGCAGATACTAACCCAAAATAATCTTTACTAATTATTAGCATGTTGTTTATAGGTCTAATCTATTTTATCAAGTATTGTAAATCAGATCTACTTAGAAGGGTCTTTAAGCAAACATTTAATAGATTTAACTTTTTCCACACTTAGAATAACCTTAGATTCACATACATTCATAATATAAACATATGCACATAGATCCCCAGTATATTATCCATACAGAAAGTTAGATCCGCGATAATTCAAATTTAACATAGAATTTACAGAAGAAACTTATCTTTATTTCCAGATTGTCACCAATACATTCAAATCCTCCTTGCGCACTCAGCTGCAGGGGTCAGTGCACCCAGATGTGGACTCTTCCAGGCCTCTGTGCACTCAGTTACAGAGCCTCTATATACTACCCAACCCCTCAACTCAGACTTACAGACGCTTTCATACTTTTTCTCCTCACAAACCCATTACATTTCAGATCCAAAATCATACCCAAAGGGAACTGCTTTTCCCCCATAGAGTTGCGCTCTATTTATACCTTCCTATAGTCCGCAGACTGACTAACTTCCTATTATTCTATATTATTTCTTAGGCGGACAACCCTTTGACTCAACCTTTTACATTTCATGCTCCACATATTTCAGAGGTTTACAATATTTTTATCCTAATTTCTAGGCTATTAGACCCAAAACTATTACGTGGGACCTCTGCTACCCAACAATCCCCCAACGCAATCATCATCACTCGTCCCGAGTCACTCGTTGGTGTGGCGAGACGTGTTGCCTAGGCTTCGCGGTTCACCTCCCTCTTAGTGATGCTCATTGTCCTTCTACTTCTTCTTTGTCTCCTACAACACTTTGTCTGGCTACTGCTTTGTTGTTTCTACCAATTCTTGTGACCGATAATGCTCATTTTGTTCTGCTCAGTTAACACAGAATAGCCCCTCATAGGATTTTAGCTCGAGTGGGCGAGCCACATACGGGACGTCCTTGTACCACTGCAGCCACTTCTGACCTTTGTATCTACTCTTTGCACTATCTACTAGAGCTTGTGTTGCAATTTTGCAATTCCTTTGTTGTTGTCCACGAAATCCCAATCTTCAAGGTACCTTAGAGACGACGTAGTAACTTTATTGCTACCAGTGGTCTTCATCTTTCCATCCTTTCTCTATTTTGTTGTAGTTCACCAGCCTGCCCCTGGGTGAAGCAACGGTATCCAGACCAATTCTGTTTCGTGTCTCCCGTTTTCCGATACATCCCCTACTGTTGATGCTGCCTGTTTTTCCATTAGCCATATCACCCCACCCTCGGGCTGACTCCTTGTGCAGAGATAATGAAAAGCTCCATATTGATAACCATCATATGTTTTCCATAAGTGTAGGTCACCTAGTGGATGCCTCTCGGTGATTTATAATTGATTCAAATTTCAAATTTGTTGGTTCCTTCCTATTCTAGCATCCTTGTGTAAAATCTGTGGCAGCTCGTTCCATATCTGGCTTGTACTCTTTCTCTTAACTGCCCTCCACCTGCTCCCTTTTGCCATAATGCAAACATCTTGTCATGAATAGTGACAGGAATGGTCACCTCGCCTCTTAGCAATGCATCAGTGCACTGCTTACCATGCAACCACGATCTTGGTGATGGGCTAATCATCGTGTATCCTGGTGCTTGCACCTCTTTCCCCCAGACTACTTTACCGTCCTACACTCTATTTCAACTTGCTGGAGCAGTGAGACTGTCCCTTGAGCAGTTAGTCAGGCAGTTGACCCACCCATGTAGAGCTTCAGGCGACTGCCATTCACTTGGCCTAGGAACGGGTCTCCGTTGAGTTTGGCAAGCTGAACCATGCCCCCAATGGTAACTTCTTTGATGACATAGGGTCCCAACCAATGCATTCAGAGTTTGCCAAGGAATTTCTTGAACTTATTGTCATATAGCAATACTAGATCATTCTCCTTGAAGGTGCACACCCTAATATGGCAATCATGTCATTCTTTCTCGTGTTGCTTCTATATTTGTTGATGGAATCCAGCCAAAAATTGTTCCTCCTCCAGTTCCTCTAGTTGTGTGAGCCTATCCTCTAAAGCCTCGCGGTCTGCCATACCTATTATTGCTGCGATCCACAGACTAGGCACAATATATTCCATAGGCAGAACAACCTCTTTTCCATAGAATAACTGAAAAGGTGTCTAGCCTATCAGCTTCTTGCACGTGGTTTGGTATGCCCATAGCATAGCAAGGACGTGCAAATCCCAGTAATTTCGCTGCGCATTATAGACTTTGGTCAACGCGGTCTCCAAGATTTTGTTGAATGCCATAGCGGTCCCATTCACTTGCCGGTGGTATGGCGTACTTTTTTGGTGATATATTTGGAATTCCTCAGTGAGTGCACTGGTCGTTTCATTCAAAAAATGCGTTCCCCGATTGCTCATGAGGATTTTGGGACATCCAAACCTTGTCAGTACGTTCTCAAACAAAAACTTCGTAGCTATCCCAGCCATGCAGTCCTTAACCAGTTGTGCCTCTGCCCATCAAGTCAAATATTCTATTGCGGTGATGATATAGTGCATGCCCGTATTCCCTCGTGGCTTGATAGGTCCTACGAAGTCGATTTCCCACTTCTCGATTGGTTGTAGCGTCATCTGTGGCTAGAGCGACATTTCATCTCTCCGCGATGGTTTCCCCGTCCGTTGACCTATGTCGCAAGCTTGGCAGTATGCTTTCGAATCTTGATGCAAAGTAGGCCACCATAATCCTCCACGAAGAATCTTTTGGGTTGTGGCATGACTTGCATAATGTCTGCCAGCAACCCCCCCATGTGCTTCAACTAGGATCTGTCCTTGCTCGAACTCCGGGACATACCTACGTAATATTTTGTCTTTGCCCATTTTATAGAGGTGTCTGACAATCATGGTGAAGTCTGCTATGCATATCACCAATTCCTTCTTCTGTTGAACCGAATATCCCTAAAAATGGCATTCATGCTACACGCACCGCATATTGCTGTGCATCCAGGAGTCCGTCCTCTAAATTTGTGGGTTCTTCACCGGTCTCAATTCGGGACAGGTGATCGGGGCCTGCGTTTAGACGTCTTGGCTTTACAACGACCTCAAAATCATATTCCTAGAATAACAACAACCATCTACAAATGTTCCCCCCCCCCCAACACAGGCTTATTGACTAGGTATTTTAACGTAGAGTGATCGATATACATCTTAAAGTGGCCCCCGAGCAGATAGCGGTGGAATTTTTGAAGTGTGTATACCATCGCTAATCCCTCCCACTTGGTAGTGGAGTAATTCTTCTCATCTTTTAACAACTGGTGACTTGTGAACGCAATCGGATGGTCAATTCCTTTCTCTCCTGGTTGAGGAAGTACCACCCCCAACGTGATACATGACCCGTCGACATGCACATGAAATTTTACATACCATTTCGGAAAGACCAATATTGAGGCGGATGCCATCTTTTCCTTGCATTCATCATTCCAGCAATAAGTAGCATCCTTCTATAGCAATCGTTCCATTGGAGACGTGATCTCGGCCTAGATTTTGATGAACTTCTGATAGTAGTCTGTGTGTCCCAGTGTGGCGCGTAGTTGTTTGACACTTTGTGGTGCTTGTAGATTGAGTATGACAACAATATTTGCCAGATCCACCATCAAGCCTTGCTTATAGACCACCTGGCCTAGCAGGTTCCCAAATGGGATAAGGAAAGTACAATTCTTTAGATTTAGCGCAATCTGGTGTCGGCAGCAAGTATCCAACATTAATTGTAAGCTCGCTACATGTTTCTTAACTAGTGCGAACACGATCCAGTCATCAAGATAGACCTCTGAAAACTTGTGTATAAATTCCTTGAATGTCGCTACCACTATTCGCAAAACTATCGTCGGCGTGTTCTTTAGTCCAAAGGGCATCACTATGTACTGAAAGCAATCCCATTCGGTGGTGAACGTTGTTTTACTCCTGTCTTCTGGCATGATCTTGATCTGGTGGTATCTTGAGAACCCATCCATGAAGGATTAGGCTTCCTGCCCCCCGCCCACATTTTCCAGTACCTCATCTATAAATGGTATTGGAAACGGATCGTTAAAACATGCATCATTGAGCTTCCTAAGATCCATGCAGATGAGAATCTCACCCTTCTATTTCTTCTCCTACATAAGCATCTGACTTACCCAGTCGGACTCCTTGACTGGTTGAATGATTCCTGCTGCCAGCATCTTGTCCCGTCTGGTTTTAATGTTATCTTCATCATTCCCAGGATCCCTTTTAGCTCTGTGATTTTTGTTGGGAATAAATCTCGATATTCTCGAAGAAATTCGATGACGTTCTCGACTATCGCGTCATCCCAATAGTCCCCAAGCATTGCATGCTTTGGCTCCTCTTTTGTTTTGATATTGACTTGTCTCGTTTTTAATGGTGTCGTGATATATGGATCTTCGAATTTGGGTCCGCACACCTCACGACTCCCCTCTAATTCTGGAATATTGAAATTTCTCGGATCGTCCTCATCATCTTCTACCTAGACATTTTAGCATGCGAGAGCCTGGCTGAAGTGTCGTGACTAGTCGGGCTGCAGAGTTTCTTTTACTTCCAGTGGCGTCTTGAAAATGGCAGCCTTTACTAGCTGTAACGCATCGTCCACGGGATCCATCCATTGATATTCAAAGAGGAATGTTGACAAGAACCCTTCGCACAAGATATCCCATTCGCCTGTGTCGTGCCGGAGCTCCACTTCAGTATACCAGTTTCTGGGAATGACATCTAGGGTGTGATAAAATAAGTGCACCCATTCTGGCTGAGGTTCCTCTCTGTAGGCTTTGATCCATCTAGTAAGGTGCATGCATGGGTCATCACGTCCATCGTATTTCTCCATTATGCATAGTTCTAGCTTCCCAAATCTGATCTCCATCATGTGCCTGTAGCCACGCCAATCTTCAAAAGTCCCTTCATGTGTGCCCCACCATCGCGCAGGCATCGCGCGCAACGCCCACTTCAACGCATCAAATCGTTGGTGCTCTGGTACTACGATTTCAAATTTGATCAGGAATTCATCTATTATTGTCAGCCCATCATACGTTGGCAATTCGCGATCCTGGGCCCTTACGTAGTACAGAGATTTAGTCACCATATTGCAATGTAGCGTGGTCACTCCGTTCAACCTGTTATGCCACTACTCATCTTCTTCAACTGAATCAGTGGTGCAAGATTCTACATAGCCCCGTCATAGTCCTCTATCCTCCATTTTCTTGACCCATTCCTGCCTTTGTGCAGCTATTCTGTAGATACCATCTAATTCGTCGTTGCTTTCTTTTTTGTGTACGAGTTCAATATAGTGCAGTCCTTTAGCTGGATCTAGTGGAACGACTATGTGGAGCGACTTTGTTTCAAGTATCATGGTCTGCGTCTTTAAATTGATAAACCCATTCATGTCGGTAGCCTAGTCTATTCCTAACAATGTAGGATAAGGTGTACTTTCATCCATGATTTCAATCACTTAAAAGTCTGTCGAAGTACATGCACCATCAATATCTACCATAATTCCTTGTATCCTTCCCATGGGCAGGACCTTCTACTGGTTTTCCATCCATAATTGGATAGGGGACCATTGTAGTGTAGGCTTACCCATGCGATCCCAAGTCTGTTTAGGCAGTACGTTGACATCTGAGCCTAGATCCAGAATGACCTGATCCATCTCATAATTGCCAATCTGCGTTGTTAGTCACATTTCCCCCCAGTCTGTGACACATGTCTTCCCACCTTTTGAACTACGTGAGGTTCACTCCATCCTGCGCATCTATTTATCAATTCCTATAATCCTCTAACTGCCCTGTTGTCACGAAGCAATTTTATACATCTCTAAAAGGTAGTTTTTTTTTTTTTTTTTACCACATGGTGAATCTCATTGAGGGATCCTTGTCCGACTTAGGCTGATCCCTACTACCTGGGGTAGAGACCTCCGCGAAGCTTTCCCTAGCTTCCAGATATGTCTCCTTACCAACCCCTACATCTTCCCTACTCGTTCTGTCTGCTCTTGGGGTCGTGCCACTTTTCAATACCATGTTTACTTTGAGATCCCCCTTGCGGGGTTTAGACCTCATCATCTGCATGTTGTAGGTTCTTGTTGGTTGCGCTGCCTATTTTTCATGAATCTGTGCTATCAGCATAGGGCAATCTATCAGCTCATGATCGAATTGCTCATAATAACTGCATGAAATTCTAGTTGGGTTGGTACAATCCCATGCGTAATGTCTTGGACCTCCACAGTTGTAACAGATTAGCTACCCATGACCCCTTCCTGGCCCCATTCCACCCCGTCCTCATCCTTGGCCCTGGAACCCACCACGAACGATTGTTGCGGCTGGATCCTGACCCCGCGCCTCAGTCTACACTTTGTAAACAGGTGACTGGTCCATTAATAATTGGTAGGTATGACAGTGTCTTTCCTCGTGGCCCACCGATTTGAAAAATTTGCAAAATAGTTGTTGGGGGGTTTGGTTGTATTTTAGTAGTAGATAACAGTTATCAGTATTGTGTTTTCCTCCCACCTAATAGATTGTGCACCAGAGTGGGGTTGTTGTGCTTGGCCCTGCCTATGCCTCTAGTCACAATGGTGTTGGTCCCCCCATTGCCACATAATTCACTGAGATCAGGCAGTGATCTTTATCATGCCCCGAGCTCTTGCACTTTATGCACCATACTTCCTCCCGGACTTCTAGTCACGATGTCTGTTCTTGTTTTAGCTTCTCCATTTCCAAACACATATTTTGGATCTACACTTGGATTTGCTGAACTCCCAACCCTGGTTCTTGTAACGGAGTCTTGTTCAACCCCATCGTTATCTCTAATGCTTCAGCCTGGGTTGAGATCTTCTGTTGTGACAAAGCCGTCCTTAGATGTGGTGTTAAGGATTCCATAAACCAAGCGTAGTGCTGCACATTCTTCAATGTCATGTTAGCCTTGTGAATAGTACTTTTTAGTCTGTTAGAAAATTATATATTACAGAGCAATGGAACATGTAAAATATTGCAAAAATATAAACACATAAAATGCAGAAAACAAGAGAGACATAGATATACGTGGTTCACCCAGTTTGGGCTACGTCCATGGAGAAACAATCAGTCCTTCCTTTTATATTATCCAGCAAATTGAATAGATACAACCTACAACAGATCCACTGTAACACCCTCTTCGCTCTCAATCTCCTCTCTCTTCCTCACTCAGAATACAGAGATACATAGACGCAATACAATTCCCTCATATATAGTGAGGGGTTTCCTTCTAGGGCAAAAAACCATAAACTAAACATAACTTCTACGTCAGATCATCTGCCTAATGAATGGCCCAGATTGACTAGGAATTACTATACTTTTACAAGGAAATTTTACATCTATTTTTAGCTTCGGGGGCATTGGCCTTGAACCCCTGCTGGGGAACCGCTGGCCCCCGGACCCCCCAGCCGAGGGGGATTAGCCCCACCCAGACCCCCGCGGGGGGGACAAGTCCCCCCCGCACCCCCTCGTGTGGGGGGGTGTACAATCTTCCTGGGGTATACATCCAGTTGAGACCTTTGAATACAGAAGATAATCAGGCTCCACACCCAATAATATCCCACTTGGAGACTGATTATAGCAACTCCACCACTGCTTCATTTGCTAGACAATAACTCCACTTTAGACCTGGATGTTTCTCATATTCTTCATCATACATGAAGACCAATTGAAATTGAGCAGATTCCCAATTTCTCCCTGGTTACAACTTTTGTTAACATATCTGCAGGATTCTGGCTAGTGTGTATCTTTTCCAGCTTCAACTGTCCATCTTCCAACGCTAACCGTATGAAATGGTACTTGAGCTGTATATGCTTAGTCTCGGAATGAAATGCAGAGTTCTTTGCAAGATGTATGGCACTCTGGCTATCACTGTATAACCTACCCAACTCCTGCTTCTTACCCAATTCATCTAGAAACCTTTGTAACCAAACCATTTCTTTACTAGCCTCTGTAGCAGCAACATACTCAGCTTCTGTTGCTGAAAGTGCAACAACACTTTGGATATTTGAAACCCAACTAATAGATGTTCCACCTACAGTAGATACATATCCTGTAGTGCTCCTCATGTTATCTCTATCACCTGCCATATCTGCATCAACATATCCCTATAGAGAAATGTTTGAACCACCAAAGCATAATGTTTGATTTGTGGTACCTTTCAAATACCTGAGAATCCATTTCACTTCCATCCAATGTTCCTTTCTTGGATTGTTCATGTACCTGCTTACAACTCCCACTGCATGTGCAATATTAGGCCTTGTGCAGACCATTGCATACATTAAGCTTCCAATTGCTGATGCATATGGAAC
>APFE030948418.1:13257-24075 GCA_000404065.3 Pinus taeda | reverse complement strand
AACTTCCATATCAAGTGAGCGAGGCACCAGCGAGATTGAGAGTTCACCTTTCTCTTGGATGGCTAGATGCACGTGCATGGTACCAGTGGACTACTCTTTTGAGTAGATCTTATTATTTGTGTTCTTCCCATGTTTCGGGGACGAAACATGCTTGGGGGAATGTTATATACCTAGGGGGGTAATATGGGGTACCGAGGGAGGTACCTAAGGTAATAATGTAATAATGGGATGGGCATAGTAATAAATAAGGTGGTTAACCCATGTCATGTAAGGGACCACAAGTAGTTAGTAATAATGTAATGGGCCCATGGTATTAGTGGATGGTATGAGGGAACCATGGTAATGATCCATGGTATTGTATGTACGAGGCTTATATAGAGGCTAGAGACTCCACATGGGAGAATGTCAAAGAAATATTGAGTCAAGGAATTGTGAAGAATTATTGTATGAGCAAGCATATGGCTTGTGGAGTGTTCTCCTTCCTTAAGGAGTGAATGTATGGTGTTGCCTTACCTTAAGGGTTTGATCAATAAAGAATCATTTCATATTATTTATGGGTTTATTTGCATTGTCTTATGTTTTCATATCAGATCTATAATATTGCTGGTTTAGATCTACAACAAGTGGTATCGGAGCACTTTCTTGGGCAAAAAAGTGGAGAATTATATACCTAGGGGGGATAATACATTGCATTTGTGGCTGCCCTGCCTCTATATTTTCAGCAGGGAGGGAGAGCTTGCCTGCCACCAAAATAATCTATTTAAGGAGCCATGAAATTAGATGTTTGTTCAACCAAACATAATTTCACCTAAGATTATATCAGTATGGAATTGTCTGAATGCCACAACCCATTATGATTTTAAGGGAAAATATTGCAATATCAATTGGAAAAGGGATTATTACATTTCTATATGCTTGATTTATCAACGCGGGAGCATACTTGAATGAGGTACAACATGACGAATATCTATCTGCCTGAATCTTAAAACATCTGATGTCTCTTCAATTGAGGATAGACATACAAAATCTACAATGTCATACTTACTCCTGTGCACCTTCCAGATATCACTAATGGTATAGTTAGTACTCAAAATAAACTGCATAGTATGGCGTGCAAAAAATATTTCAGAATACAAAGAATGTCATTTCATGACATCAATGAAATTAGCGAACAAACTTTAGCTCCTATACTTTTGCCAGCCTATTAGAAACCCTTAGATCCTTATTCAGATTCAGAAGAACAGTTGGAAAAGGAGACTAAACCACCACATTCTTTTCAAAGAGATCTACCAATTCACAAATTTAGCTTCTAGTCAGTGCAGCCTTCTAGAAATTTTATTAAACAGTTCATATACATCCCATTCAGAAATGTTATCAAACATTAGACATGCATCCTATTCAAAGAGTTTATCGAACAGTTCCCCTGCATCCCAGGTTTTCCAAACAGTTCTTATGCAGGGATTCAATTGTAGAGTTGAGGCTTTTGTGATCCATATCAAGTTTATGAGAGATTTTTCGGCAAAAATCACATAAGAAACCATTTGTCGACGCGTTTCAAACCAACTAGTGTGGTTCATCATTAGGACAACTTGTCTTGACGATGAACCACACTAGTTGGTTTGAAACGCGTCGACAAATGATTTCTTATGTGATTTTCGCCGAAAAATCTCTCATAAACAGTTCTTATGCATCCAAGGTTTTTCAAATAGATCCCATGCATATCAATTCCATCAAATTGAACTCGGGTGGGTACCCTGATACTATAATTTAACAACCCTATCCACCAATGCAAGAATGCTGAAGAGATGTTCTGGACCATTTGAAACCAACCAACAAAAAATATAAACAAATGGAAAAACATCAACCATTAATTGAAAATACATGCGAAATGCAACTCGCAAGATGAGCTAAATTTTGGCACAGGATGAAATTGCATACCAGAAAAAAGTGAAGACTTTGGCGGAAGCGCTAATCAACTAAATCCCTCACTTTGTTCACTGCTTCTTCAACAGAGTTATCTAAATTGTCGATGATATAAACCTCGTATCCCTCCTCGAGGAGCTGCAGGGCGGTGTGGCTTCCGATGAAACTAGCGCCTCCAGTCACTAGAACGCACTTGTTAAAGCCTTCCTCCGGTTTCCCTTGTGACCCCATCGCCAATTTTGGTTTTGGTTTCTGCAATAGCGAAATTCTCCGAATGCTTCGATTAATATTCCTCCAATTATGATGAGTTTGTATTTATAGAGAGAAAATGGGGACAATTCTGCTAAAAACAAAACGGGGGAGGAGATGATGATGAAGACGAGTAGGAGAGTGGAATCGAATGTGGGAGTATGGTGTTTAAAGGAGGCTTTGACAGAGGGTGAGCTTGTTCATGGCGCTAAAGTAGCCTCTGTTCGTAACATGTTCCTATAGTTCTATAATAGGAAATGATAGTGCAGAAAGGCATGGAAGTGATGATTTTTCAACAAGAAAAAGGGTGGGCTTTCTTGATTTTGGTATAGAATTTTTTTGTGAGCTTTTGTGTTTTTTTATTTTCCGTGTTTTTTGTTTTTTGATTTTCAGATCAACACTTGAAAATGTCTCACCTGATCCAATAGAGGGAGCAGGATAAAAAAATTGACAAAAAAATTGATACATAAGAAAGCCTATCAGCCTAAATATAAATATATATATATTATATATATATATATATATAATATTATATAAAGCACATCTTCATGCTCCTCTCACTTTAGCCTTCGAATCCTCCACGTCACCCTGAGCCTAATCGGGTGAGACAAAAAAAAATGAAATTGCAATACCTTTGGGGAGCCTGAAACCAGGGAAGAATATCCCTTACCATTTTTATTATTAAATGTTTTATTATATTTTAATTTTATTAATATTTACGATAGGTTTTTTCTTAAATTATATATATATATATTTGGTGGTTTTGTGGAATTGAATTTAACAATTAAGCTAATTAATTTTAATGATTAAAAAAAGATATTTACAAATTTAATTTTTTTTAATTAATAAAAAAATAATTTATTACATAATTATATTTACATATTTTGAGCCTAGGTGATGAAATTTGATCAAACTTGATCGAGGATATTTTCAAGATCGTAATTCCAAATGAAGCAAAACTTGAACCATTGGAAAACTGGTGATAAAATGCACACATTGGAGTAATCAAAACGAAAAATCTAATAAAAAGTTAAAATATCACAAAATTAATCAAATTAAAGCATTAAAGAAGGGATTTGACCAAAATTTACATGGAGGGTCCCCATAATAAATTTTAAAAATTATGGTGGGTATTGTGGTCACTTCAATACTGCACCAAAGAGTTCTAAAATAGTTCCTCTAGGTTTCAAAACTCCTAGCAAAAAAACTAAGGATGAAGGAGTCACCACCCTCATTACATCTAGAGTGGTTTCTAAAAGTCCAATTTCATCTATACACAATATGTATTCCTCAAAGGTTCTCTATGTTCAAGAGATTTCACCAATTGAGGAGGAGGAGATTCCTCTTACTGAATGGTTCTTCAATATTAAGAAAAGAGTTGTGAAAAACAGAGTCAAAAGGCATAAAATTGAACATACAAGTGCATCCCCAGTCCAATGAAAAACTATTAATGATAGATCTAAATAGACTTGTTAATCTAGGTTGTCATTGACGTCAATATGGCACTAGCCGAGATGGAAAATATTGTTGAGATGCCTGGTTCCAAATGATGATGTCATAATTCGTTTCATAAGAATGTCATCAATAATATGTCAAGTCACTAAATGAAGAAGTCGTAAGAAGTTCCAACTGCCAAGTATTTAGAAGTCCTTCATGACATATGGAGGTCTACATTTGATGATGTCATATTCTTAATGAATTACCACAATTGATGATGCCACTTGATGAAGTCTTAATAACATGGTTGGAAGATTATTTTGGAGTTATCCTAATGATGATGCACTATGACTGCACTAGTATATCATGACATTGTTCATGCATCATGTTACATGGATGTTGCACTCCTACATAATGACTCTATGATACTATGTAGACATTGATAACAATGAAGAAGCCAAAGGATGAAGAAGCCACGCTGTCCTAAACATTCCTCATGTTGTCCCAAACTTTTTATGCATAAAATTTAAGGAAAGTCACAAAGAAAAAATGTTTTGGACATCTTAGAGGCATCCTTTGAAAATGGATCCTAGACCATCTTAAAGAGGATTTTTTCCTCTTTCTAACGAGCCTTTATTTGCCCCGAAACTCCCTATAGTTTGTGAGATATTGAAATTTTAAGTTAAGGAAAATTTTTCTAGCAATGAGCCAACCTACATTCAGTCATACAAGTCGGCCTCACTTCAAATAGACATGTCCCTTCAGTTATAAACAAAATCTCTATAAATAGATGTCTAAGCACTTCATTTTGATCAGCAATTCAGGCAAGAATTCAGAGATACGAAGTACAATAGAAGACAGAAGGCTAAGGATAACAAGGAGACTATTGTTTAGGATGAAAAAAAAAGGATAATTTTGTTTGGGCATAAAATCTTGGTTGAAGCTACGGTATTTTCCATGGTCGAAGCTGTCGTAGTCGTCATGATCGAAGCTTTTGTAGTTGCCATGGTCGAAATTGTCGTAGTTTCTATGGTCGAAGCTGTCATAGTTTCCATGGTCGAAGTTTCCATAGTTGTCATGGTTGAAGCTGTCATAGTTGTCGTGGTCAAAGCTGCCTTAGTTATTGTGGTTGAAGCTATCGTAGTTGTCGTGGTTGAAGTTTCCATAGTCGAAGTTGTCATAGTTTTCATGGTCGAAGTGTTGATTTATTGCGATTGGACAAATAGAGCTTGTTGAAGTCTTCTCTTAAGAACAGAATAGGGCAGAGTGAACTTTGTGAAGTAGCATAATGAAGATTTGTGGAGATCATTGAAGACCATGATGCATTGAAGCCATTATGAGGTGACCTTGAATAAGTTTTGATTGGGTAACGCGAAGAGTAGTGGTGACACCTTCATGTGAAGAACAAGGTTGTCATTGATGATGTGACATGGAGACTAAGTGAAGGCGTAGCTGAAGATTGATAGGGATTGTTGAAGAAAACATTGGGAGCTGTGAAGTATAACCAAACATACCTTGACAAAGTGAAGCTATAGGGTTGGAGCCCTTGGGGTTGGTGCCTCAAAATTGACAAGGTTGGTGCCTTGGAAAGTCCAAGTTGGTGCTTGGCAAATATAGGATTGGTGTCCTTGGAGTTGGTGCTCCTAAACTCATGGTTGGTGCCTTCGATAAGATAGGGTTGGAGCCCTAGAGGAATAGAGTCCTCATGAAACCAGGTCAGAGCCTAAACCAGATATAGGGTCGGAGCCCTTGAGGTTGGTGCCTCAAAATTGACAATGTTGGAGCCTTGGAAGTCTAAGTTGGTGCTTGGAAAATATAGGTTGGAATATAGGAGATTGAAGATCTGTGTCTTCACCTAGGGTTGGAGCCCTACATATATTGTACTTGATTTATTGAAGAAATTAATAAAATCGTTTATTCTTATTGTTCATTTTTGTGTTCTAAATATAAGTGATCTAACTAGTAAAAGTAACAATTGAAAATAAATATTGATTCACCCCCCTCTCAGTATTTCCAATAATTGGTGTCAGAGCCAGTACCTTCACACAAAGCCTAATAGCTTGAATGCTGATCATTAGAACACAAATGGAAAACCAAGGAAGAAAGTCTCCAATCCTCTTAAAGATGTGTCTTCCTCAAGCACCGAAATTGAAGTTAATAAATTTGAGAAGGCTCCATTGTTCAATGGAAACTTTGATATATAGGAGGCAATAATGAGGAATTTCTTAAATACTTAAGGCATTGAAGTCTGGAAATTGATGATTGTTGATAGCATGATGGATGGAGAATCTAAGGAACATAATACAAGAGAAATGAAAGCAATCTTGAATGGACTACCTAATTCTATGAAGGCCAATTTTGAAAAATGTTCGTCAGCAAAAGGCATATGGGATAAAATTCATGATCTTCACTCAAAAGGAGCATTGACAATGATCTCTAGTCAAGAAAATGATGGAAAACAAGCAGGAAATCTAGAGCCCATCAAAGAAGGTGAATATAAGAGTGATAACATCAAGGCTAAAGGAAACCTAGAAGATGAAGAGAATGAAAAAGATTTTGAAGAAGATCTCCTAACTAAACTTATGGCTACCATGGAAGAGATTAACAATTTGAAAAGGGAAAATGAGGAACTTAAGAAGAAAGTGCAAGTTGGTGACCAGGACAAGACAAGGAAGGAAGTTGACCTTGTCAAGCTTTAAGTACAAGAAAGAGATGAGGAGCTCGCCAAGATTAAGGAAGAATTTCCAAAAAACAAGAGAAAGCATCATGAATAAGTCTTATCCATGACAAATCAATTGGATAAACAAAGAAATGGGAAGATACCTTATCTAGCCACCTTGAACAAAGGCACAAAAGCTTGAACAAACTTGAAGCAGAGATTGGCCAATACAAGGAAGAGGTCTCCTCCCTTAGATCTCAACTAGAATATGCAAGGACACAAGCACAAGGAGCTAAGAAGGTTATGGAAGATTTGACATTCATAGAAGGACAAGTTAATGAAGCAGAAAAGGAGAGAAACACCATGATAGGCCAACAAGAAGAAAAATATGATGACATCACCAAGTTAAAATCAGAAATCACTTCCCTTAAGGCCCAATCGTGTGAAGCAACCAAGATGATGGAAGAAATGAAGAAGCAACTAGTTATGAAAGATGAAGATTGTGAAAAGTTGAAAGGAGAAATTGTCTTTCTTAAAAAGGAAGTTGACTTGCTAAATAAGAACTTGAAAAAGATCTCAAACCCTAGATTACATCTTAAATCATCAAAGGTATCCCCTTGATAAATCAGGTCTTGGCAATGCAGGTGAATCCTCAAGCAAGGATGACGCAAACCGTAATGCTTCAAACAACAAGGATGTGAGGAAGCCTGGAAGAAATGTTGATGCTCCCAGTTCTAGCAAAGGCAAGGAGAAGAGTCAAGAAAACTATGGAAGAAACCTTCCTCCAAGAAGAAATGCATATGGTGTCAAGGATGCAAGAAGAAATGGTTATCATCAAAGGATCCCAAGAAAAAAAGACTTCAAAAGTACATCAAGGAAACCTTCTTCTCCCTAGTACCAAAGTATATTTCTTGGTTATTGTTATTCTTGTACAAACTTTGGGCACATGGCAAAAGATTGCAAGGCATTTCACAAAGATAATTATAATGTTCCCCGTCAATATCCGAGAAGTAATTTTGCAAGAAGTCGTGAATTCTTATTCATGAACAACATAGAGTGCTTCAAGTGTCATAACATTGGGCATATGGCACATAATTGTAACTTGACTTGGGCACTTACTCAAGATAGAACTATGCCCGAAAAGAAATTTACACAAGTATGGAGAAGGAAGCAAATACAATCTAAAAATCTCTTGAACTCTCTAGCCAACAACACATGTTGTTGACTTGATCTTCAACAATCTAAGCATTTGATGGGGAAACTCTGCCAAAAGGAATACCATGCATACAATTAGGGGGAGCTTATGATGATTAGGAATTCTTATAGAAGCCATTCGTGGATGAGTGTTATGAAATCCTTGATGAGCTATATGGACAAACTTTCTTTGATAGATCATCTCTTAGGAACACTCCTTGAAGAATATAATCCTTATTCATCCGATGGATTATTATTGAAGATCTCTTCCACTTGATCAATAGCAGGTAATCTTTCATGAGGGGGAGTTGGTTCATCACATGAAGGAATTTAAGCACATCTATCATGGACCACATTGCCAAAAAGAAGAGCACCATGACAAGGGGAGTAACATACCTATGAAGAACTACTATTCATAAAGAAAAGAAGCAGCTTGACAAGGGGAGTACTTGGGCACCCCATTTTCCATTGATGTCAAAGGGGGGGAGAATGTTGAAAGGGAAATAATATTTCCATCAATGACAAAGGGGGAGATTGTTAATCTAGGTTGTCATTGATGTCAATATGGCACTAGCCGAAATGGAAACTATTGTTGAGATGCCTATTTACAAATGATGATGTCATAATTCATTTCATTAGAATGTCATTAATTAATATGTCAAGTTACTAATGAAGAAGTCTTAAGAAGTTCCAAGTGCCAAGTATTTAGAAGCCCTTGCTAACATATGGAGGACTACATTCGATGATGCCATATTCTTGATGAATGACCATAATTGATGATGCCACTTGATGAGGTCTTGATAACATGGTTGGAGATCATTTGATGGTTGGAAGATTATTTTTGAGTTATCCTAATGATGTTGCAATATGATTGCGCTAGTATATCATGACATTTTTCATGCGTCATGCTACATGGATGTTGCACTCCTACATAATGACCCTATGATCCTATGATGACATTGATAACAATGAAGAAGCCAAAGAATGAAGAAGCCACGTTGTCCCAAACGTTCCTCATGCTCTTCCCAAATATTTTATGCATAAAATTTAAGGACAGTCACAAAGAAAAATTATTTGGACACCTTGGAGGCATCCTTTGAAAATGGATCCTAGACCATCTTAAAGAGGAATTTTTCCTCTTTCTAACAAGCCTTTATTTTCCCCGAAACTCCCAATAGTTTGTGAGATATTGATATTTTAAGTTAAGGAAATTATTCCTATGAGTGAGCCGACCTACATTTAGTCATACACGTCAGCCTCACTTAAATAGATGTTTCCCTTCAATTATAAATGAAATCTCTATAAATAGACGTCTAAAAACTTCATTTTGATCAGCAATTCAGGAAAGAATTCAGAGATACGAAGTACAAGAGAAGACAATGGCCGAGGAGAACAAGGAGATTATTGTGTAGGATGAAAAAAAAGGATAATTTTGTTTGGGCATAAAATCTTGGTCGAAGCTATTGTATTTGTCGTGGTTGAATTTGTCATAGTGTCCATGGTCGAAACTGTCATAGTTGTTGTGGTCAAAGATGTCGTAGTTTCTATGGTCGAAGCTGCCATAGTTGTCATGGTTGAAGTTGTCAAAGTTGTCGTGATCAAAGTTGCCTTAATTGTCATGGTTGAAGCTATCGTAGTTGCTATGGTTGAAGCTGTCGTGGTCGAAGTTGTCATAGCTATCGTGGTCGAAGTGTTGATTTATTGGGATTAGACAAATAGAGCTTGTTGAAGTCTTCTCTTGAGGACAGAATAGGGCATAGTGAACTTTCTGAAGCAGCATATTGAAGATTTGTGGAGGTCATTGAAGACCATGACGCATTGAAGCCATTATGAGGTGACCTTGAAGAAGTTTTGTTTGGGTAACATGAAGAGCAGTGGTGCCACCTTCATGTGAAGAATAAGGTTGTCATTGATGATGTGATGTGGAGACTAAGTGAAGGTGTAGTTGAAGATTGATAGGGCTTGTTGAATAAAACATTGGGAGCCATGATGTATAACCAAAAATACTTTGACAAAGTGAAGCTATAGGGTTAGAGCCCTTAGGGTTGGTGACTCAAAATTGACAAGGTTGGTGCCTTGGAAAGTCGAAGTTGGTGCTTGGAAAATATAGGATTGGTGTCCTTGGAGTTGGTGCTCCTAAATGCAAAGTTGGTGCCTTTGATAAGATAGGGTTGGAACCCTAGAGGATCAGAGTCCTCAAGAAACCAAGTCGGAGCCTAAACCAGATATAGGGTTGGAGCCCTTGAGGTTGGTGCCTCAAAATTGACAAGGTTGGAGCCTTGGATGTCCAAATCAGTGCTTGGAAAATACAGGTTGGAGCCTGGGACAGTGAAGATCAGTGTCTTCACCTAGGGTTGGAGCCCTACATATATTGTACTTGATTTATTGAAGAAATTAATAAAAGAATTTATTCTTTGTTAGGCCCATATATTACTAGTGTAACCCCTTATTATTATTAGTACAACCCCATTATTATATTGATGTACCCATGTAGTGCCCATATTGTTACTATTGTGCCCCATAGAAGCCCACTATTGTTATTATTGTGCCTTACATGATTATGTATGTAGGCATTGAATTATATAATGACCCCTTAGACTCATATATATAGAAAGGAGGTCTTTTCATTTGTATCATCCAAGAATGAATTCTAAGGCGTTGATCTATCTTTTCTTGAGCTGGGTTCATAACATTTGGTATCAGAGCTTTGGATTCTAGGGTTTCGTTGCTCCAAACAGGTCATCGTGTCATTCTCGCTATAACTTTTTGTCTGCGACATTTCAGAAGTCGAAAAAAAAACCCATTTGCAAAGACATCGCGCTAAATCTCGGGTCCGCATTTTAGATCTTTTTGAGCTATATTTGCGGAGATATGATCTGAGGAAGTTGGTCCTTTTGCATAATCTTGAATTACATTCAACACAAGTGACCTGGGGAAAATCGTCACAACTTTCTCCCTAAGAATCAGATTGAAATTTCGTAAGAAGGTACAGAAAGTGGATGGACTGTAGTTTCTTCTAGATATTTTTCAGAGCCAAAGGTCCAAATAGTGACACGTGGCACTTCATACAAGTTTGCTCTTCTGGAAAGGTCTATAATCAGGTCACTGTGGGAGATGTGGCATAACTCTTCATTGGAGAATCCAATTGGGGTAAGACTGGTGGCATTGGAAAGCGGACACAGAGGGCTGCTGCAGATCACAATTTTAGAACTTAAAGGTCTGAAAGTATAGAGTTACAGTCGTCTCACAATCGAGCCCCTAAAATCAATAAAAAAACAAGATGAGGAAGTTTGATGGGAAGGATATGGTAAATTGGATACTTCAGATGGAGAAATATTTTGATCTACATGGTGTAC